>APFE031498146.1:83916-134392 GCA_000404065.3 Pinus taeda
AACAATAATAATATTATATTATTAAATTAATTTTGACTTGGGTCTATTAGGCAAAATTAGCCGTTGGAATGTCTGCTTGGACTATTTAACTTGCTACGCTGGATCTGTTTCTTCAACTTGTCCTAACGATGAACCACATTGGTTGGTTCGAAACGCGTCGACATAGGTCTTTATCATGTGATTTACGCTGAAGCTCTTCTTATAAACATGACTAATCACAGAAGCCTCAATTCTACAATAAATAGGCTTTCGAGCCTCATTGTAAGATATTTCAGAGGCATGTAGCCGCCACATCTCTTCTCAGAGATAAGCTACCATCGCCCTAGCTAGTTTATTTCCATTTCTGTCTGTAAGCGTATTTCAGTATTTTACATCAATGAAATGAAGTATTATTTTTGTTGCATCTCTATATTTATGGTCATATTTGTAATTTTTTGCATTCTTGTTTAAATTTGGATCAATGGTATGAGAGAAGTCTGCTCTTTCTCTGTTTTTCATTGCGTGTTCCCAACGAGGTCAAGGTATAAGGAGTTAGGGCCTGAACTGGTCAAACCTCTACAAGACCAGCCTCACAAATCCCAACGGCCTCCCCTGGAAAATGAAAATAAATATGAGGGGGCATGAGATCCTATCAAAATCATGCTCGAAGAGGCCGTCAAGCGACAAAGGAATGCGATGATGGAAAAATTTTCCCAGATCCTTCAGTGGCTACCCAGGGGCAACACATCTACTTCCAACAGCTACTCTGGAAGCACCACGCCATTTAAGGTACAATTTAACTTTGACATTCCCATATTTGAGGGTCAATAGATGCAAAAATTGTAGATAAATGGTTAAATATGCTAGAAAGGTATTTTTCTGACCATGATGTTTTTGGCTAGGAAAAGATTAATTTCACTCTTCTCAAAGCCACCCCCCACATCAAGGACTAGTAGGAAACCTACTGCGAGTAGAAGGATGAAAGTACAACATCACTATTTTCAGTTGCACCAAATTGGAATTCATTCCAAAATTCCATCAAGAAGAAGTACTACCCCATCAAAACTATGAGGATAAATACATAAAGTGGACCATGCTATGGGAAGGGACCAAGACGAGCCTGATTTTACCAATATTTTTCATACCCTTCACACAAAGTTGGGTATCAAGGATTATAAGCTACATTTGGTACTCAAATACCGTGGCTGCCTGCATAGGTACATCCAAGACAAGATGAAGTTCTCGGACATCTCCTCCCTTGGCACAACATACCGATATGCTGTCAATATCGAGCAAAAGTTTAAACAGAAGAAGCGAGACTTTGGATCTACGAATCCAAAGTAAAGGAAATGTGCCCCCAAATAGCTAAACAAAGGACAAAGCCAAGGCAGGGTGGCCTAGGAAAACCCACCAAAGCCGCAAGCAAAGAACAACACTGCGATGCTAAAGAAGGACATGGGAAAGTGGTGTAAGTTCCATAAGAGCTCTACTCACAACATAAGTGAGTGTCGGGCCAGGCAGTCATTGGTGGCCAAGCTAAAGTATTTAGAGTCATATGCATGTTCCAACTCTAAGTCAGAACCTGATAAGGGGAATGACAAAGGGAAGAAAATTATAGACATGGAGCCCAATGCCACCATTGCCACCATGAAGATCCAGAGGAGGAGTGCCTCTTCCACTCCCACATGTGGGTAAAGTGTTGCCTACTATAGTTCATTGTCGACAATGGGAACAAAAAGAACCTCATTTCAGCAGAGGTCCTGAAGTGGCTGAGCTTACCGATCACAACACATCCACAACCGTACACCATCAGGTGGCTTCACCAGGGATGGGATCTTCAAGTGAGCCAATAGTGTTGCCTTCCATACAACATCAAGCCCTTCACAGATGAGGTATTGTGTGACATTTCTCACCTTGATATTTTTTATTTATTAGGCCAACCATACTTGTGGAAGTGACATGCTATGTATGATTCCAAGCCTCGTGTTGTTATTGTTACTTTGGGAAATAAGTTGTATACGATACCAGAGGTAGCATTGCCTAGCGCCATCTCTTTGGTTACTATAAAACAATGCAGTAAGCTCATTTCCAAAACTGAGAAATTTGTTTTCCTGATGATATGCCCTCAAGGAAAGAAGAAGACGATGGCCATGGCCTCCAGACAGGGCCCCTCTTCACGACAACAAAAGATGAACAAGGTCATGGAGGAGTAGGAGGACATCTTCACCTCCCCCATAGGGGTGCCTCTGTACTGCCAGGTCAAGCACTCCATTGATCTAACCCCAAGTGCACCACTTCCCAATGGACCAATCTATCACCACTCCGTTATGGAGAATAATGAAATAAAGAGGTGGATTCAAGAACTATTGCAGAAAGGTCACATCTGCCCGAGTTCATCACCCTGTGGGAACCCGATCATGTTGGTACAAAAGAAGGATGGGACTTGGAGACTTTGTATTGACTATTGGGTGTTGAACAAGATCAATGTCTGGAATAGGTACCCGATCCCACGAACTGATGACCTTTTGGACCAATTGAAGGGGGGAAATATTTCAGCAAGATCAAGTCAGGATATCACCAGGTACCAATCGAACCCTCTGATGTGTGGAAGACTGCCTTTAAAGCTAGGGAGGGCCTTTTCGAATGGTTGGTTATGCCTTTCGGGTTGATGAATGCTCCTGAAACCTTCATGAGGCTGATGGATGACATCTTGCATCCATTCACCAACTCATTTGTAGTGATATACTTGGATGACATCCTGATCTTCAGCCAAAGTTTGGAAGACCACCTCCACCACATCCAACAGGTTCTCCAAACACTACAACAACATAAGTTGTGTGCAAATTTGGAGAAATGCACTTTTGGCATGAGCCAAGTTCAGTATCTGGGATACATTATTGATGAATGAAGGGTGCATGTGGATCCACCCAAGATCCAAGTCATTCGAGATTAGCCAGCCCAAACCACTCTGAGAAAGCTCCGCAACTTTCTGGGTCTTGCCAATTTCTACTGCAGGTTCATGTTGGGGTTCTCTCATATCACTTGGCCCTTGAGTCAAGTCACCAAGGGAGGAGCGAAAGAAAATTTATTTATTTATTATTTTATTTTGTTTTTATTTATTCTTTATTCTTTATTTATTTTATTTTATTTTATTTTATGTTTTATTTCTGAATATCAACAAAAGGCATTCACAGAGTTGAAATGTCACCTCTACTCGGCACCAGTGCTCACATTACCAGACTTGCAACAACCATTTGAGGTCAAGGCAGATGCCTCTGACTATGCTATTGGGGCGGTCCTTACTGAACACGGGCATCCAGTGGCATATTATAGTGAGACACTTTCAAACATAGTCCGGAAGTATCCCACTTATGACAAAGAGATGTGTTCCATTATGTAGACTTGTCGACAATGGAAGCATTACATTTTGGGGAAGGAAACGGTCATCCACACAGACCACCGAGTAAGGGAAGTTGCAAAATGATTTCTATCAGAAGCAGTCCACATACCTATAACAGCTCCATTTGAATATCAAGTATAAGAAGGGCAGCACCAATAATGTTGCATATTGCCTCAACCAACCATCGATCATGGCGTTAACCACTGTGCTTAACTCTTGTGGGCACGTGACTTCTAATTGGCCACTTCTCTACAAAAGTGACCCAAAATTTGGCCACACATACCATATGCTCTTGGAGGGTTAACATGTTCCAGATTTTCATTTCCACAATGCCCTATTATGCCACCTAGGTCACCTTTATGTTCCTTCAAGTGAGCGTGCCAAGATGATTTGGGAAGTGCACTATAGTTGGGTTGTTGTGCCTTTTGGGATCGAGAAAATGGTGGTAGTATTGCAAATGTATTTCTATTGGTCTAATCTCCGACAGGACGTCAGGAAGTACATCAGATCCTACATTGCTTGCGCCATTCCCAAACCAACCATCAAGAATCAAGGCCTCCATACTCCACTGCCTACCCCTAGTCGACCTTTTGAGTCCATCTCCATGGATTACATGTTGAGCCTTCCTTCTACTACGCATGGCAATAACTGTGTTTTTGTGGTCATCAACAGATTCTGGAAGATGGTCATTATGGTGGTCTGCAAGAAGAATACAATAGCAGAGGCCACTAATAAAATCTTATTTGAACAAGTATGTGTACACTTTGGGATCCCACAATATATCATCTCAGATCATGACAGCATGTTCCTTAGTGCATTTTGGTCCAATCTCTAGTCGATGCTAGACACTAAGCTCACTAAGTCCACGGCTTTCCATCCCCAAAATGATTGCCAGAAAATGGTCGTTAACAGGATGGTCATATAGATTCTGCACATGTACAACTCAAAGTATCCACGCACATGGGATGAGAACCTCCCCTATGTCTAGCACAGCTATAATTAGGATCTCCACAACTCGATTGGCCACAGCCCCTTTCAGGTGGGCTTGGGATTCCAACCACTATGTCCTATTGATGTGGCCATGCCATTTGCAACTACTTAGGCAAATTTGGCTCATGTCCATTCTGAAACCAATAAGGCAAACAACTTCATTGAGCACATACAACATATATTCTAGTAGGTACACAACATTCTGGAGAAATCAAATGCCAAATACAAACAATGACATGATCAACATCGGGTGCCACACAAGTTTTAGGTGGGCGACAAAGGTTGGTTGCATCTACAAAAGGATCGCCTTACCGAAGCTTATCAAAAAATCATACTACTCCAATATGGTCCATACACCATTACCAAGGCTATGGGAGACAATGCATTTGAGCTCAGCATTCCCCCATTCCTTGGCCTACATTTAGTTTTCAATGTCAAACACCTTCGACCATACTTCCCACCGTTGCTAGACACATCAAACATTGTAGAACAACTCACACCTACAGAGTTAAATCTAGATTGAATGGAACGGGCCATAGCTGATCGAATCATGGACACGTAGCATAAGAACACCTGACATAAAAGGATCCAACTATATCGAGTTGTCAAAGTAGGTCAACTCCTTCACCAGGGACCAAGTTCAACAAAATTTTCCTCATGTCATGGAGGAACTCAACGCAATGAGGACCATTGCTTCCTAAGGGGGGAGGAATGATCCAGGTGGATATTGGTGGCCACCCAGCTATTCCACTTGAACCTCCACTAGTTTTTCTTTCAGTTTTCCAGTTTCCTTATTTGTAGCAAAATTTACTATTTTTTGCAGTTTTGCAGGCCTTGGACTTCCAAAGCCATTTTAAGGCCCTAAATGACATTTTTTGGGAAAACTGGGAGCAACATGGGTGAGTGAATGGATGTTTCTTGTCCCAAAGTTGTATTCCTCAGATAGATATTTCTAACGAGGTATTGTGCACGTCAAACGGAGATCATATGCCAAAGATACAACCCCGGGGAAGTTGATGTACCAATTTACACAAAACAGGGCCCATAGTTTGGTGCTTCATCTCCTAGGGTTAGGTTTTTGGATGTTTATGGGTTTCTATTGTTTACCAACAATAAATAGGCCTTCAAGTCAGAGGCATGTAGCCACCACATCTCTTCTCAGGGATAAGCTACCATCGCTTGAGCTAGTTTTTTTCCATTTTTCTTTGTAAGAATATTTTAGTATTTTACATTAATGAAATGAAGTATTATTTCCGTTGCATTTATGTATTTATGGTCATATCTGTAAATTTTTGCATACTTGTTTAAATCTGGATCATGAAGGATATTGGATCAACTTCCATCAAACTGGAAGATAGAAGTAACATCCACCTATTTCCATAAAACTGGAAGAGAGAAGTAACATCCACCTTAACAACATTCTCTTTGTTTCAAGTTTGCACAAGAATTTACTTTCTATTTCAAGTCTAGAAGATAAGGGTGATAGAATACCCTTCATTGATGGAAAGGTCATTGTTTGAGGAAACGAATCAAGTATAGATCAAGCTAAAGTTATAGGAATTTGAGAAGGAAGACTCTATAGACTAATACCTCCTATGGTCCAAGCCCTAGTTCATGTTGAAATTACCATATGTGAACTTTGGCATCGAAGATTTGGTCATCTACATTTCAAAATCCTTCCAACCCTAATTTCCATAGTAGATGGAATTCTAAATCTAAAGGAGGATCATGAAGGTGTCTGTAAGGGATGTGCATTACGTAAGAATACCAAGAGACCATTTGGAAGTAGTGCTTCATGGTCAAAAGAAATATTAGATCTCATTCACTCTAATATATGTGGTCCTATGAATCCTAAATCACTCTGATATATGTGGTCCTATGACTCCTAAATGATGATTAAGATGGATCTGGTAGTCCCAATAATCCAAAACAAAATGGATTTGCAGAAAGAAAGAATAAATCCATTGAAGAAAGTGTGCAAGCAATGGTACACGATAAGATCTACCTATGTTTCTTTGGGAGAAGCCACAAAGACAATTGTTTACATCCAGAATCGAAGTCCCCATAGATCTCTAGACAAAAGAACTCTTGAACAAGTGTTCACCAGAAAGAGGCCATCTTTAGATCATATTTAGATCTTTGGGTGTGTTATATATATTCATATACGAAATGAAAAAGAAAAGAATATGGATCCTTCTGGCATTAAGGGAACATTTGTTGGGTATAGCAACTCATAGAAATCTTATAGGATCGACATGAGAGTTGGAAATCACATAGAAGTCACTCGTGATGTCATATTTGATGAAAACATAGCATTCAATAAATCAAAGGAACTTTCTATGGACTTTGATGATGAAGAACTTTCGATATTTGAAGAGGAAGTTGACCAAGGAAAAGAATAATCACACCATAAAGAAGAAGGTCATTGTGAACCTGTTCAACTTGTGGTCATCCCTAAAACAAGGAAAAGACATAATTGGTTGAAATATACACTACTTGATGCAAAAGGTAATGGAGCAGCAGTGTCATATAGAGAAAGCAAGAAACCCAAGGGATATTCTGGATATGTTGCATACATGACAAAACAAATAGAAGCATAACCATCCTCCTTTGAATATGATGTAAATAATCATGAATGGAAGGATGCCATGAATTAAGAATATCAATCTATAATGAAAAATGGAGTCTGAGGGATCGTACCTAGGCCTGAAGGCAAATATGTAGTTACTTACAAATGGATCTATAATCTAAAATATGCAGGTGATGGAGTATAGACAAGTATAAAGCAAGATTTGTGGCCAGAGGTTTCTCTCAACTTGGAGGTGTTGACTAAGAAGAAACATTTGTTCCAACAACAAGATATACAACAATTCGATCATTAATCTCTTTGGTAGCATTGATGGGATGAAAAATCCACCAAATGGATGTGAATACTGTGTTTCTTAATGGCACAATAAATGAAGAAGTCTACATAGAGAAACCCTTGGGATTCGAAGTTAAAGATAGAAAGGCATATGTGTGTAGGCTGAAGAAGGAACTATATGGCCTCAAACAAGAGCTAAGGGCATGGTATGCTAGGATGGATGCATACCTTCAAATGATAGGCTTCAAAAAAATCAATATTAATTCAAACCTTTACATCAAGGTTTTATATGGTGAACCTATAATCATTCTTCTATATGTAGATGATCTTCTCTTGATAGGTGTAAAAGGTCAAATTGAAGAATGTAATAAGAAACTAGCATCATAATTTGACATGAAGGATCTGGGGCTGATGCATTACTACTTGGGACTAGAAGTCTTGCAAAAACCTAATAAGTTTTATATGGGTCAAGGAAAGTACGTGATCAAAAAACTAAAAATATTTGACATGATGGAATGCAAACCTATGACTATTCCGATGATCACAAACTTGAAGAGACTAAGAAGTTTCGAATGTAGCCCTCTGGATCCTTCCAAGTATAGGAAACTCATTGGATCACTAATGTACTTGGTGAAGACGAAAGCAACATCCACCTCAACAACATTCCCTTTATTTCAGGTTTGCACAAGCATTTACTTTGTATTTCAAGTCTAGAAGATAAGGGTGATAGAATAAACTTGATTGATGGAAAGGTCATTGTTTGGGGAAAGACTTAAGAATAGATCAAACCAAAGTTATAGGCATTCAATAAGGGAGACTCTACATACTGATATCTCCTATGGCCCAAGCCCTAGTTCACATTGAAATTTACCCATGTGAACTTTGGCATCGAATATTCGGTCATCTATTTTTCAAAATACTTCCAACCCTAAGTTTCGTAGTAGATGGAATTATGAATCTAAAGGAGGGTCATGAAGGTGTCTGTAAGGGATGTGCATTAGGTAAGAATACCAAGAGACAATTTGGAAGCAGTGCTTCATAGTCAAAAGAAATCTTGGATCTCATTCACTCTCATTTATGTGGTCCTATGACTCCTAAATCACATTGAGGGCATCTATATTATGTCACATTTATAGATGATCATTCAAGAAAGACCTAGGTTTACTTAATGAAAACCAAGGATGAAGTACTTACACAATTTCATGAATTCAAAGGTTAATTAGAGAAACTTACAGAAATAATAATCGCGATACTAAGATCTGATGATGGAGGAGAATATACATCCAAAGAGATTATAGAATTTTATAAGGAATCTAGGATTAAGAGGGAGTTGATAGTCCCATATAATCCTGAAAAAAATGGAGCTGTGGAAAGAAAGAATAGATCCATTGAATAAAGTGTGAAAAAAAAGTTACACGATCAATATCTACCTAAGTTTCTACGTGGAGAAGCCACAAAGATAGTTTTCTAAATCCATAATTGAAGTCCCCACAAATCTCTAGACAACAAAACTCTAGAAGAAGTGTTCACCAAAAACAAGCCATCTATAGATTATCTTTGTATGTTTGGGTGTCCTATATATATTCATATACTGAAGGACAAAATAAAGAATTCAGATCCTTCTGACATGAAGCGAACATTTTTTGGGTATAACAACTCATCAAAATCTTATAGGATCTACATGAGAGATGGAAATCACATATAATTCAGTCGTGATGTCATAATTGATGAATTCGTAGCATTCAAGAAATCAAAGGAATTTTCTATAGACTCTAATGATGAAGAACTTCTGATATTTGAGGAGGAAGTTGACCAAGGAAATTATGAATCGCACCATGAAGAATAAGGTCACATTGAACCTATTCAACCTATGGCCATCACTAAAACAAGGAAAATACCTAATTGGTTGCAATCTACACTACTTGATGCTGAAGGTCATGGAGCAACAGACTCATTTAGAGACAACAATAAAACCAAGAGATATTTTGGATATGCTACATACATGAAAAAACTAATAGAAGCATAACCATCCTCCTTTGAAGAGATTGTAAATAATTGTGAATGGAAGGATGCCATGAATGAAGAATACCAGTCTATAAGGAAGAATGGAGTATGGGAGATCGTACCTAGGCTTGAAGAAAAATCTATAGTTACTTCCAAATGAATCTGTAAGATCAAACATGTAGTTGATAGAAGTAGAGATAAGTATAAAGCGATATTTGTGGACAAAGGCTTCTCTCAACTTGAAGGCATCGACTATGAAAAAACACTTTTTCCAACAACAAGATATACAACAATTCAATCATTAGTCTCTCTGGAATCATTGATGGGGTGGAACATCCACCAAATGGATGTGAAGACTGTGTTCCTAAATGTAACAATAAATGAAGAAGTCTACATAGAGAAAACCTTGGGATTTTAAGTCAAAGATAGAAAGGCATATGTGTGTAGACTGAAGAAGGCATTGGCCTCAAACAAGCACCAAGGGCATAATATGCTAGCATGGACTCATAACTTCAAAGGAAATGCTTCACAAAAAGCTCTGCCAACTCAAACCTTTACATCAAAGTTGTAGATGATGAACTTATAATTATTCTTATGTATGTAGATGATGTTCTCTGAATAGGTGTAAAAGGTCAAATTGAAGAATGTAAGAAGCAATTGGTAGCATAATTTGACATGAAGGATATTGGGTTGATGCATTACTACATGGGACTAGAAGTCTCGCAAGGACCTAATGAAGTTTGTATGGGTCAAAGAAATTGCGTGATCGAGATACTAAAAATATTTTGCATGATAAACTCAAACCTATGACTAATTCAATGATCATAAACTTGAAGAGGCTAAGAAGACTCAAATCTAGCCCTATGGATCCTTCCAAGTATAGGAAACGCATTGGCTCACTGATGTACTTGGTGAATAATCGACCAAACTTATGCTTTGTAGTAAATGTTATCAATCGATTCCAAGGGGAGCCGAAGCATGATCATTGGGTAGCAACAAAACATATTCTAAGATATCTGTAAGGAACCATCCTCTACTGTCTAAAGTATGACCGAAGAAATGATGTCTAACTGATTGGATATACATATTACGATTTGGGAGGCAATGAGAAAGATAGAAGGAGAATTGTTGGAGGATGCTTTAGTTTGGGATCCTTCATGGTCTCATGGATGAGAAGAGAGAAATACACAGTTTCTTTGGGTAGTGCTGAAGTTGAATATGTTGTAGCCTGTGAAGTAAGCAGAGAAGTGGTATGGTTGAGGAAGCTAATATCCGACTTGTTTGAAGTACCAATGAAACCTACAATGATACTTTGTGATAACACCAAATGTATACAATTGTCTGAAGATCCATTGTTTCATGGAAAGACAAAGCATATAAATAACAAGTATCACTATATTCAAGAGCTAGTGAAAAATGGTGTGCTGCAATTACAATATATCTCCAATGATAAGTAGGTAGCTGAAATATTGACAAAATTACTTCCGAACAAGAATCTTGTATACTTGAGAGACAAGCTTGGTTTGGTTGATATATCCTCCCTAATTGAGAGGGAGATATAGACACTAAATTATTGTCTTCACTTGGGAAGAAAGAATGAAGTATTGGGTAACCATCTAGCATTTGATACTCTTTGATAATGTGGTAGGGAATTCAAGAGAAAAGTATTCTTGGATAGATATTCTTTGAGGATTATCTACCCAAGATAAGAATAGTCCAATGAAAGGTCATACTCTATGAACACCCAGGTGGATTATGTCCCTTGAGAGACAATGATTTTTGTGTCTATGAATCATTGGTCTCACCATCATTGTGCTCTGATCATGTGGATAAAGTTGTTAGTCAAGGCCTTGCTATCTAACAAAGTTGATTGATGTGATGTTAGACATGTGGGTTACCAATCCGACTCTTTTTATGAGATCTCTTTAGATTGAGAATGACCATGTACCTCTTATGAATACCTCTCTAGTTAAGAGGGAGTGCTTAAAAATTCCTAACTAGGTTCGATCTTCATAAGTATGAAATGCATTCTTGTAAATAATAAAATGAAAAATAAATTATTATTATTGGAGCATGGTTTCATGCTCAAGTTATTTTATTTTATAGGTAAAGCATCCATTGAGTGCTTCTAGGGTTTTTCATAGGTGTAAGATTCATTTTCATATATTGAAGACCCTACGGGCACATTGTATCTTGTAAATAAAAATTTGTTTTTGTCATTAAAGTGTCGAAATACCTCAAAGATCAAGTCAGCCTAAGGAGTTATCAAGTCAATCTACAACCATGTCCACCCTTATAAGAGCCTATATATAGAGAGGAACTCGTCCTCCATTAGATACACACTCACTCATATCATTCTATATGTGAAGAAGAGGAAGAAAGAGGTCGAATACGAGGGTACAAAGAATCTGAAGTCGAAGAAGCAGAAGTGCTTGGGCTAGATCTATCTCTCTTGGGAAGTCAAAGTTAGGGTTTCTGCATTGGGTCTATCTCTAGTTCAATCTTGAAGGAAAGAGAGAAGGAAAGTGCACATCACCAGCCCTAAGTCTCAAGAGAAAGGAAGAAGAGAAGAAGAGAAGGTTATTTGAGGGAGATCAAAGTCTCTAGGAGGAGCAACAACAGTTGTAGCAGTTGTCGTGAGGTCGAATTTCGGATATATAGTAGGAGGTCAAAGTTACTATAGCAAGAGGTTGAGTTGATCTTCATATTTGAGGGTATTTTTCTAAGTCACTAGGTCATGGTATTTCTTAATTGAATAATCTATAAGAAGAGAAGATATTTACGGGTTTTCCCCTCAAGAGGAAGGGTTTTCACCCTAGCTTGCATCCAATATACTGTGTCACTGTTCTTATTGTTTTGGTAGTTTTTTGATGTATCACACACTATAATAATAGGGAGAAAAGCTAATAAGTAAAAAGGTAACACAAACAATTATCAAATTAAGATAATTAACATACTTACTACCCTATTGAATTATCAATATGGTATCAGATCTAAGGTTTGCTAAGGGCATCATGAAGATCGCCTCTACAGTGAAGAAGTTCATCAAGAAGATGGAAAGCCATCTCAAGAAAGGTATTAAGGAACCATGGAATTTATTATTCTCTACAAAGAAGGCATCAATAAAAGAAAGGGATGAAGTTCTCTTCTTGACTCTCTCTGGCACATTTTAGGATAAAGACATTTGGGTAATTTAAAATGGTGCATCAAGGCACATGACTGGCCATTCCAATAGATTGAAAACCTTATCAAAAGGAATGTCTTCTTATTCAGTGGAACTTGGAGACAAAAAGAGTTATCCCATGAAAGGTATTGGATCAAACTCCATAAAACTAGAATATGGAAGCAACATCCACCTCGACAACATTCTCTTTGTTCCAGGTTTGCAAAAACAATTACTTTCTATTTCAAGTCTAGAAGATAGGGTGATAGAATAGCCTTCATTGATGGAAAGGTCATTATTTGGGGAAAATAATCAAGTCGAGATCAAGCCAAAGTTATAGGAATTTGGTAATAGAGATTGATATCTCCTATGGCTGAAGCCCTAGTTCACATTGAAATTAGCTCATGTGAGCTTTGGCATCGAAGATTTGGTCACCTACATTTCAAAATCATTCTAACCATAAGTTCCATAGTAAATGGAATTATGAATCTAAAGGAGGATCATGAAGGTTTTTGTAAGGGATGTGCATTAGGTAAGAATACAAAGAGACCATTTCGAAGTAGTGCTTCATGTTCAAAAGAAATATTGGATCTCATTCACTCTAATTTATGTGGTACTATGACTCCTAAATCACTTGGAGGGAATCTATATTATGTCACATTTATAGATGATCATTTAAGAAATACCTGGGTTTACTTAATGAAAAACAAGGATGAAGTACATACAAAATATCAAGAATTAAAAACTGAAGTGGAGAACCTTACAGAAAGAAGAATCAAGATACTAAGATTTGATAATGGAGGAGAATATACATCTAAAGATATTATAGCATTCTATGAGGAGTCTGGGATTAATAAGGAGTTGTGATCCTAGTGAATATTGGAGACCACCCGTCTATTCAACTTGGATGCCCACCATTGTTTATTTTAGTTTTTCACTTTCTTAATTGTAGCACAATTTACTATTTTTGGCAGTTATTCAGATACTGAATTTCCGAAGCTGTCTTGAGGCCCTAAATGACATTTTTTTTGGCAATGAAATCTGGGAAATTTCATTGGAATATTGTTTTTAGTTGTATTCCTCGGAGAGATATTTCCAACGAGGTATCATGTATGTCAAATGGAGATAATATTACCAATTTATGACCCTAGGAAGTTGGCTGCCCAACTAACCCCAACGGGACACATAAACTCTTGGAGTTACATCTCCTCGGGTTAAGGTTTTGGTTGTTTAGGGATTTCCCTTATTGTCAATAATAAAAATTCCCTTGAGCCTCATTATAACTCAGTTCAGAGGCATCTAGCCACCATATCTCTTCTCAGAGATAATCTACCATTGCCCGAGCTAGTTTCATTTCCATTTTGTTTGTAAACATATTTCATTATTTGATATTAATGAAAGGAAGTGTTATTTTTGTTGCATCTCTGTATTTATGGCTATATCTGTAATTTTTCATGTTCCAATTTAAATTTGGATCAGTGGTATCAAAGCAGTCTTCTCTTTCTCTTTTTTTCTTTGCATGTACCCAACGAGGTCGTGATATAAGGAGTTAGGGCTTGAATTGGTTGAACCTTTGCAAGACCAGCCTCGTAAATCCCGACGACCTCCCAGGGGGGAAGAAAAGAAAGATGAGGGAGTAGGAGGTCCTATCAAAATATTGCTCGAGGAGGCCCTCATGAAAAAAAGGAACGCGATGATGGATAACTTTTCCTAGATCCTTCAATGGTTTCCCATTGGCGGCGCATCCACCTACAACAACCACTCTGAAGGCTCCACACCATTTAAGGTACAAGTAAACTTTGACATTCCCATATCTAAGGGACAAATAGATGTGGATGTCATAGATAAATGGTTGAATATGTTAGAAGGATATTTTTATGTTCATGATTTTTCTAGCCGACAAAATATTTCTTTTACTCTCAAAGTTGCCCCCCATGTCAGGCACTGGTGGGAAAACTATTGTAAGCATAAGGATGAAAGTAAGACCTCACTGCTTTCAGCTGCTCCCACCTGGAATTCATTTTGGGATGCTATCAAGGAGTAGTACTACCTTGTCAGGAGATACGAGGACAAATACATAAAGTGGAGCACATTGTGGCAGGGAAGGGACCAAGATGTACTGGAGTTTACCAATGTTTTTACATACCCTTCACATGAATTTGGGTATCAAGGATTTTGAGAAACATTTGGTACTCAAGTACTGCGACTGCCTACATATATACATCTAGCATGAGATGGAGTTCTTGGACATCTCCTCAGTCGGTACAACGTACTGATACACTATCAAGATTAAGAAAAAGTTTAAACAGAAGAAGCGAGACTTTGGATCTACGAATTCGAAACAAGGGAAGGTGCCCCCAAACTGCAGAACATAGGAAAAAGCCAAGGCAGGATAGCCCGGGTCAACTTTCCAAGGCCACAAGCAAAGGAAAACACTCCAAACCCAAACAAGGACACAAAAAGTGATGTGAGTTACATAAGAGCTCCACCCATAGCAGAAGTGAGTGTCAGGCTAAGAAGTCACTAGTGGCTGAGCTGAAGGCTTCAGAATCAGAAGCATGTTCCGACACTAAGTTAAAACCTAACAAGGGGAATGAAAAAGGGAAGCATATTATTTATGCAGAGCCTAATGCCACCGTCACCACCACAAAGATCCAGAAGTAGGAACCCGAAGATCCAGAGGAGGAGGAGTGTCTCTTCCTCCTAGATGTGGGTAAAGGGTTCCCCACTACAGTTCATTGTCGATAGCGGGAGCAAAAAGAACCTCATTGCAACAAAGGTTGTGAAGTAGTTGGTCTTACCGACCAAATCACACCCACAACTGTACACTATCGGGTGGCTTCACCAAGGAAGGGATCTAAGCATGAGCCAACAATGTCACCTTCCATACAGCATCAAGCCCTTCATGAATGGGGTATTATCTGATGTTTCTCCCCTTGATGTTTGTGATGTATCATTAGGAAAACCATACTTGTGGAAGTGACATGTTGTGTATGATTCAAGGCCTTGCACTGTTATTGTTACATTGGGAAATAAGTTGTATAGGATACCGGAGGTAGCATCACCTACCACCATCTCTCTGGTTATTGCAAAACAATGCAGTAAGCTCATTTAAAAAACCAAGAAATCCGTTTTCCTGATATATGCCCTCAAGGAAAGAAGAAGGTGGTGGTCGCAACCTCCAGATAGGGCCCCTCCACATGACAACAATAGATGGACAAGGTCATGGAGAAGTACGAGGACATCTTCACCTCCCACACGGGGTGCCTCTACACTGTCAGTTCAATAACTCCATCAATCTCACCCTAGGTGCATCGTTACCCAATGGACCAATCTATCGGCACTCTATTATGGAGAATGATTAAATCAATAGGCAAATTTAGGAGCTACTGCAAAAAGGTCACATTCGGCCGAGTTCATCACCTTGAGGGATCTTGATCATGTTGGTACAAAAGGAGGACGGGACTTGGAGACTTTGTATTGACTATCGGGTACTGAACAAGATCACTATCCAGAAGAGGTACCCAATCCCATGGATTGATGACCTTCTAGACCAACTCAAGGGGGGGAATATTTTAGCAAGATCAACTTGAACTATGGATATCACCAGGTACCAATCAAACCTTCTGATGTGTGGAATACTACATTCAAAGCCAAGGAGGGCCTTTTCGAATGGTTGGTTATGCATTTTGGGTTGACAAATGCTCCTGGAACCTTCATGAGGCTGATGGATGACATCTTGCATCCATTCATCAACTCATTTGTAGCAGTATACTTGGATGAAATCCTAATTTTCAGCCAGATTTGGGAAGAGCACCTCCACCACATCCGATAGGTTATCCAAACACTATGAAACCACTAGCTATGTGCCAATTTGGAGAAATGCACTTTTTGCATGACCCAGGTTCAATATCTGTGATACATTATTGATGAATGCAGGGTGCATGTGGATCTAGCCAAAATCCAAGTCATTCAGGATTGGCCGGCCCCAACCACTCTGGTAGAGCTCCACAGCTTTCTAGGTCTTGCCAATTTCTACCGTAGGTTTGTGTTGCGGTTCTCTCAGATCACTTGGCCCTTGAGTCAAGTCACCAAAGGAGGAGCGAAAGAAAATTTATTTTGGTCTGAATCTCAACAAAAGGCAATTATAGAGTTGAAACATTGCCTCTACTTTGCACTAGTGCTCACATTACCAGACTTGCAATAACCATTTGAGATTGAGACAACTTCCTTTGACTGTGCTATTGGGGAAATCCTTACTCAACAGGGACATATAGTGGCATATCACAGTGAGACACTTTCAGACAGTCTAGAAGTATCCCACTTATGACAAATATATGTATTCCATTATGTAGGCCTGCCAACAATGGAAGCATTAAATTTTGGGGAAGGAAACAATCATCCACACAGACCACCCACCCCTACAATTCATATAGATGCAAGGGAAGTTACAGAATGATCTTCATCAAAAGTGGTCTACATACTTGCAATAGTTCCATTTGAATATCAAGTACAATAAGGGAAGAAAAAATAATGTTTTAGACTGCCTCAGCCGACCATCGATCACGGTGTTAACCACGATGCTCATCTCTTATGGGAACGCGACTTCTGATTAGCCACTTCTTTACAAAAGTGAGCTAGAATTTGGCCACACATACCATATGCTCTTGGAGGGTCAGCAAGTTCCAGATTTTCACCTCCAGGATGCTTTGTTATGCCACTTGGGACACCTTTGTGTTCCTTCAAGCAAGCATGTGAAGATGATTTGGGAAGCACACTAGAGTTGGGTTGTTGGGCATTTTGGGGTCAAGAAAACGGTGGCAGTACTCCAGAATTATTTCTATTGGCTGAATATTTGACAAGATGTCGGGGAGTACATAAGATCCCTCAATATCTGCCTCAATGCCAAACTGACCATCAAGAAGCAAGGTCTCTATACTCTGCTTCCTACCCCTAGTCGACCTTCGGAATCCATCTCCATGGATTACATGTAAGGCCTTCCTTCTACTAAGCATGAAAATGATTGTGTTTTTTTGGTCGTCAACAGATTCTTGAAGATGGCCATTATAGCAGCCTGCAAGAAGAGTATCATAGCAGAAGCCACTACTAAACTCTTCTTTGAATGAGTGTGGGTACACTTTGGGATCCCAGAGTCTATCATCTTAGATCATGACAACATTTTCCTCAATACATTTTGGTCTAGTCTCTGGTTGATGGTGGACACCACACTCACTAATTCCACAACTTTCCATCCCCAAACTGATGGCCAAACAAAGGTCATCAACAGGATGATCATACGCATTCTGCACATGTACAACTCAAATCATCCACACACATGGGATGAGGGCCTCCACAATGTCTAGCACAACTACAATCGGGCTCTTCATAGCTCAACTGGCCACAACCCTTTTCAAGTGGGCTTGGGATTCCATCCACTATGTCCCATTGATGCAGCCATACCATTTGCAGTGACACAGGAAAATTCGGTTCATGTCTAGTCCAAAGCCGACAAGGAAAATAGCTTCTTTGAGCACATTCAACACATCCACCAATAGGTCCATGACATATTGGAAAAATCCAATGCTAAGTATAAGTAGTGATATGATCAACATCGGGTGCCATACAAGTTCCAGGTGGATGACAAAGTTTGGCTACATTTGCAGAAGGAGAGCCTCTTTGGGCCCCATCATAAGATTCACCCACTTCGATATGGGTCATAAAGCATCACCAAGACTATGTGAGATAATTCTTTTGAGCTCAGTCATCCCCCATTCCTTGGCCTGCACCCAATGTTCGATGTGGATCATCTTCGTCTATACTTTCCACCATTACTAGACACATCTAACATTGTAGAACAACTCTCACCAATACAGTTAAGTCCAGACTACATGGAATAAGCTACAACTAATCAGACCATGGACACGGAGATCAAGAACACTCGCTATTAGAAGATCAAACTGTATCGAGTTGTTAAAGCTAACCAACTCCTACACCAAGGAAAATGGCTCACTAAGGACCAAGTTCATCAGAAGTTTCCTCATCTCATGGAGGAACTCAATGCAATGGAGACAATTTCTTCCTAAGGGGGGAGGAATGATCTAGGTGGATATTGATGGCCACCTTCCTATTCCACTTGGACCCGCACCATTGTTTCTTTCAGTTTTTCAGTTTCCTTAATTGTAGCATAGTTTAATATTTTTGGCAGCATTTCGGGTCCTAAATTTCTGAAGCCATTTTTAGGTCCTAAACGACAATTTTTTTGCAATGAAATGTATGATATTGCATTGAAATTGCATTTTAATTTGTATTCCTTAGAGATATTTCCAATGAGGTATCATGCACATCAAATGGAGATAATATGACCAAGTTATGACCCCAGGAAGTTGGCTACCCAACTAAACCCAACGGAGGCCATAAACTCCTAGTGTTACATCACCTCGGGTCAGGGTTTTGGTTGTTTATGGTTTTATTTTATTGTCAATAATAAAAAGTCCCTTGAGCCTCCTTGTAACTCAGTTCAAAGGCATGTATCCACCACATCTCTTCTCAAAGATAAGCTACCATTGCCCGAGCTAGTCTCATTTCCATTCTATTTGTAAGCATATTCCATTATTTGATATTAATGGAAGGAAGTTTTATTTCTACTACATCTTTGTATTTATTGTTATATCTATAATTTTTTGCATTCCTGTTTAAATTTGGAACAGTGGTATTAGAGTGCTCTTCTCTTTCTCTGTTTTTCTTTAATGTCCTCAACGAGGTTGGGATATAAGGAGTTAGGGCTCGAATTGGTCCAACCTTTGCAAGCCTAGCCTCGTAAATTCTGATGGCTTTCCATGGTGGAAGAAAATAAATATGAGGGAGCAAGAGATCCTATCAAAATATTACTCAAGGATGCCCTTGAGAAATAAAGGAATGCGATGATGGATAAATTTTCCCAGATCCTTCAATGGTTTCCCACCAGTGGTGCATCCACATCCAACAGCCACTCTCGAGGCTCCACACCTTTTAAGGTACAAGTAAACTTTTACATTCCCATATTTGAGGGCCAAACAGATGCATACATTGTAGATAAATGGTTGAATATGCTAGAAGGATATTTTTCTTTTCATGATTTTTCCAGCCGAGAAAATATTACTTTTTCTCTTCTCAAAGCCTCCCCCCACATCAAGGACTAGTAGGAAACCTATTGTGAGTAGAGGGATGAAAGTACGACCTCACTATTTTCAGCCACTCCCACTTGGAATTCATTATGTGATTCCATCAAGGAGTAGTAGCACCCTTTCTGGAGCTATGAGGATAAATACATAAAGTTGACCACGCACAGGCAGGGAAAGGACCACGATGTGCCAAAGTTTACCAATGTTTTTCATACCCTTCGCACGAAGTTGCGTATCAAGGATTATAAGAGAACTTTGGTACTCAAGTATTTTGGCTGCCTACATAGATACATCCAGGATGAGATAAATTTCCTGGACATCTCCTCTCTCAGCATGACATACTGATATGCCTTCAAAATTGAGCAGAAGTTTAAACACAAGAAGTGAGAATTTCTATCTGTGAATCTAAAGCAAGGGAAAGGTGGCCCCAAACCACTGAAAGAAGGACAAAGCCAAGGTGGGACAACCTAGGACAACCTGACAAGGCTGCAAGCACAAGATAACACTGCAAAGCCAAAGAAGGACACAGGAAAGTGGTGTGAGTTCCATAAGAGATCCACCCACAACACGAGTGAGTGTTGGGCCCAAAAATCACTCGTGGTCGAGCTGAAGGCTTCAGAATTAGATGCATGTTCTGACTCTAAGTCAAAACTTGACAAGGGGAATGAGAAAGGGAAGCATATTATTGATGTGGATCCCAACGCCACCATCACCACCACAAATATCCAGAAGAAGGAACCCAAAGATCCAGAGGAGGATGAACGTCTCTTCCACTCCAAGATGTGGGTAAAGGTTTCCTTGATATAATTCATTGTAGACAGCGAAAACAAAAAGAACCTCATTGTAGCAGAGGTCGTGAAGTAGTTGGACTTACCAACCACAACACACCCATAATAGTACACTATTGGGTGGCTTCACTAAGGACAAGATCTATGTGTGAGCCAACAATGTTGGCTTCCATACAACATCAATCCCTTCACAGATTGTTGGCATTATGACACAAGTGTGGCACTGTGGCATAGGTATTGTCCTTGATGGCAACTCACTCTGGTGACAGATCACAGTTCAGGCTCTCAGAATGAAGGAAAAGATATATACGCAGGTTCACCTTGACGAAGTTGCGTATACACGCGGGTTAGAAATTTTAAAGGCGCGTATGCATATACACGCACTTTCACGCAAGGAAAAGCGCGTACATATGGGAGAACTTATTTTTGGTCCATGGTATTTAGTCCTTGGTATTTGAACCTATGCTTTTGGACCATGGTATTGTGAAAGGCCTAAGACTATAAAAGAGGAAGGAGATCATTTGGCAAAGAATAAGCTAAATGATTGAATATTTGAAAAAGCGCTAGATCTGGAATACTTGTGATTGGGTTATGGTACAGATCTGGATCTTAATGAAGGAGGAACTTGAGCGCAAGGAGAGGGATATGTTCTATTGCTAGGTCAAAATCTTAAGGCTTGAATAATAGTATCTTTGTATGATGTTGATCTGTTATATGTGGTGCATTCTTGATCTATAAATCTAGTAATCTGGGTGAACTAATGTTTGAATGAGTTAATTATCCTTTATAGATATGTATGCAGGTTCAGTGAAGAGAAGGCACGTATACACGCTGGCTCTGTGAATAAAAACAACATATATGCAAGTTGGTCCAAACATAAAAGCGTAAGCACGTAGGTTTCTAGTTGTTGAAATAGCGTACGTCTCTTGAATTATGTTCTAGCTGCTTCTATTTATTGCTACAGTGATCTGGGTTCAAAATTGGTGTGTGGATACTATTACAGTGTTTTGGATACAACTATTAGAGAAGTGTCTATTTGATTCAGTTTTAATTGGTAAAAAGGAGATTGTTGATGATTGATTGTTGTTCATGCATCCAGTCTAAAAATTTATGAAACGTAGTCCCTGGAAGAAAAGAGAAGGTTGTAGCCTTCTGCAGGTAGTAGCCTGCGTACTAGTATCCCAACTAGTACAAGAGCTAAGGGGGTTGTAGCTCCCTTCCAGGAGAAGCTGGAGAACGAGAGAGGGTTGTAGCTCTCTGCAGGTAGCAGCCTGTGTACTGGTAAAGGACTGCACCAGTACAGAATCATTGTAAAAATAAGTTTCTATTTAAAAGAAGACAGAGACGAATTACAGCAGGTGGTTTTCACCCACATTGGATTTCCACATTATATCTTGTGTTCTTGTGTGTGATTGTCTTCTGCTCTGTTTTATTGTTCCTGGTTACTGTTTATATGGTTCTGATGCATAGATTAATGATCAAAATCTGTAGAATAAATTAAATTATAAGTCTGCATGGTATACGTGGGTTTCCTTATCTATAGTTGTGTATATACGCGATTTTCTCTAACTGAAGTAGCGTATATGTTCTGGGTTTGAAAAAGAAAATTGTTGACTAGATAATACTAATTCACCCCCCCTCTCAGTATTATTTCCAACAATTGGTATCAGAGCAGGTCCTTCAGAAGAAGCTTTATCGCTTGAAGGAAGATCTATCATCATGAGAAACTACGAGAGAGAAGCATCGATCTGGCCACCAATTTTTGATGGGACCAACTTCGTCTATTGGAAGGTAAGAATCACATCCTATCTTCAATCTCTTGGTACAGAATTCTGGGATATCATAGATACAGGGTACACGTTTCCATCAGAAACTCCTATAGATCTGGCTGGTAAGAAGCAGTATGAAACAAATGCAAAGGTTGTCAATACTCTATTAGGATGTCTATCTCAATCAGAATTCATCAAGGTTATGCAGTATAAAACTGCAAAAGAAATATGGGACAATATCTTTTTGAGCTATGAAGGAGATGAATAGGTAAAACGAGCAAAACTTCAAACCCTCAGAATTTAGTATGAAAATATCAGAATGTACAATGATGAAAGTGTGGCTAACTATTTCCCACGTATAGATGAGATTGTTAATTGCATGAAAAACTTGGGTGAAGAAATAAAATAGGTTGTTGTGGTTGAAAAGGTTCTAAGATATTTTTCCTCTAAGTTTGAATCAAAGGTTTCTGCAATAGAAGAAAAACAGAATCTACAGAATCTTACCATGTCACAACTGCATGGAATTCTAAATGCTTACAAAATGAGGAAAGGAGGACCATCATACAGGAGAGAAGGTGCATTCAAGGCTTTAGGCAAAGGGGATTACTATGAGCCAGGACATATGTCAGAAGAAGAGGAAGAATCAAAATTTGTCAAGAACCTTCAATGGGGTGCTGGAAGATTCAGAGGTAAGTTACCCTTCAAATGTTTTGCTTGTGGAAGAGTCAGTCACTATGCTGCCAAGTGTCCTCATAAAGATAAGCTTGACAAAGGTAAGGAATCTGTTAGATGGAACAAGAAACAAAATATAAATAAGAAAAGCTATTACACTCATGAAGATAGTGATGGGCTTTCAAATAGTGATGAAGATGAACAAGGTAACAATTATATACTTTTAATGGCTTTTGAAGATGATGATTTCATGGATGCTATAGATGAAGAAGGTCTTTATGAAGAGATTTCTAAACTCAAAATTTGTTTAGAAGAGAAAAATATGATTATTGATACTTTGCAATTCCAACTGTCTAAAAGGGAAAAACATCATGAAAAGTTAGAATGTGAAATTGTGGGACTTAGAAAAGAGATTGAGAAAACTAAAGCTCTTAATCTTAGATTTGCTAAAGGGTCTGAAACTTTAGATGAGATTATCAAAGTGTAGCGCTCTCCACTAATCAAGACAGGTCTGGGATATAATGAAGAAGCATCTCAAGTGCAAAAATCATCCACCTCCAAAAGTTATCTTGATGCAGCAAGGAGAAGTGAGCAAAGGCCAAATGAAGATCACCAGGTAAATTGGGGGCAATCTACTTTAAGGATGAATAGAAGCTACAACCAGCCACAGGTAAAACCTTCTCAATTTTCCTCAAGAATGCATGTCAATAGAAACTACAATCATTTGGTTGGTAGATTTGATAATCACAGGAATTTCTTCAATGGCCAATGTTTCTCGTGTCATAACTTTGGTCACAAAGCAGCTCAATGTGTAGCCTATAAGACAATCATGACTAGAGAAGCTCAAAAACAAAGAAGTATGACTGGGATCATGAAAAGAACCTTCAATAACTTTTCTGCTCTTGAAAATGAAATAGAATGTTCTATTTGTAACAACTTCGGCCATGAAGATTCTGAATGCAGTAGCAGGTTTCGGCAGACAACTCAGAAGGAACAAGCCTCAAGTGCCAAAACATGAAGAATGAAGGAATCTCAACCAGAAAGATGTGGGATAGCCTTATATGCAAAAGGATAGGAAAATCAATGGTACATCGATAGTGGATTTTTGAAACATATGACAGGTGATAAAGAAAAACTTCAATCATATAGTGCCTTAGAAAAGGAAAATAAGGTCTCATTTGGAAATGACACCTCTGTGTTCATAAAAGGCAAAGGATTTGTTCAGTTGAAAGAAAAGGTCAAAGCTAGAAATGTTATGTATGTTGATGGCTTAAAGCATAATCTATTAAGTGTCAGTCAGATGTACGATCAAGAAACTGAGGTGTTATTTTGATCAAATGGATGTAGTGTTCGTGATCTTGATACAGGAAAAATAGTGATCAAAGGCATAAGAACTCCAAATAATTTATACATATTCAAGGAAGGAAAACATCAATGCTATCTAAGCAAGAATGATGAACACTAGCTATGGCACCAAAGATTGGGGCATCTAAGCTTCTCACAGATAAGGAAAGCATGCAAATACCAGGCAGTTCGTGGACTTCCAGACATCAGAATTCCAGACAATACAATATGCAAATCATGTCAGTTTGGTAAGAAAACCAGAACTAACTTCCCTGAGAAGGAAGGATCAGCGAGCAGGCCACTTGAACTTGTCCATACTAATGTATGTGGTCCATCTAGGAAAAGGTCACCTCGAGAATACTTTATATTATTCATTGACAACTTCTCCAGGATGTGTTGGATAGGACTTATGAAGCACAAAGACGAAGCCTTTGAAAAATTCAAATCTTTCAAAGCATTGGTTGAAACGAATCAGATCACAAAATCAAATGCCTCAGGTCTGATAGAGGTGGGGAGTTTACCTCAAATGAATTTTTCGATTTTTGTGAAGAACATGGAATAAGAAGGTAATTCTCTATTGCAAGGACTCCTCAGCAAAATGGAGTAGTGGAAAGGATGAACAGAATGGTTCAACAAATGGCTCGTGCTATGATGGATGAGTCTGGAACTCCCGCAACTTTCTGGGGTGAAGCTGCATTTGGTGCAGTTGTTATTCTCAACAAGACAAATGTCCGAGTGAACAACACTCAGACTCCTCACGAACTATGGTATGGTGAGACTCCCTTGGTAAAATACTTCAAAATTTTTGGGAGAAAATGCTACATCAAAAATACTGATGAAAATCTTGGCAAGTTTGAACCTAGATCAGATGAAGGCATTCTCCTTGGTTACTCTCCCCACAGCAAAGCATACAATTGTTACAATAAAACGCGTGGAAATTTTTTTGAAAGTATTGATGTTGTGGTTGATGAAGAAGAAAGAACTCCTAGGCAGGTAAGATCTGAAGATTTCAAAGATGATGAGGACTATCCATCAACATCAAATTAGATTCATGATGAAGAAGAAAACCATGAGGCACCAGAAGAACAGATAAGGATAGAAGAAAAGACTCCATCCAGGTACGTTCAGAAGAATCATCTAGAATCTCAAATTTTGGGGCAGAAAGAGGCAGGTATACAAACAATAATAAAAATTTGCAGAAACTTCAAGCTATTTGGCATTACTCTCCTCCACTGAACCACAAAATGTAAAAGAGGCATGCAAAGATGAATGTTGGGTCAAGGCAATGGATGAAGAACTTGAGCAGATTGAAAAGAATAACACTTGGGAGTTGGTTCCTAGACCAAAAGATAAGAATGTCATAGGGACAAAATGGATATTCATAAACAAGTTGAATGAAAATGGGGAAGTTATTAGAAACAAATCCAGACTGGTTTGTAAAGGGTATTCTCAACAAGAAGGAATCGAGTTTGAAGAAACGTTTGCTCCCGTTGCTAGAATTGAGGCCATCAGAATGTTTCTTGCTCTCTCTAGTTTTTAGAAGTTCGAAGTATTTCAAATGGACATAAAATCTGCTTTTCTAAATGGAGACTTGGATGAAGAAGTGTATATTGAGCAACCAGATGGGTTTATCCTTGGAAATGATCCAAAGCTTGTATGCAGACTCAAAAAGGCTCTATATGGCCTTAAACAGGCTCCAAGGCTTGGTATTATCGCTTGGATAAATACCTCCGTCAGTAAGGTTTTATAAAAGGATCAACCGATAGCAATCTTTATATAAGAATTGACAATGATAAGTTGCTAATACTTGTTGTGTATGTTGATGATATTACCTTTGGTAGCAATGAAGAAGACATAAGTCAAAACTTTGCCTTAGTGATGCAGAAAGAGTTTGAAATGTCTATGCTTGGTGAGCTCACATATTTTCTTGGTTTACAAGTCCAACAAAACAAAGATGGCATCTTTCTATCACAAACCAAGTATCTCAAGTAGATCTTAAAGAAATATGGGATGGAGGATTTGGAACCTGTATGTACCCCGATGGTGACAGGATGCAGCCTCAGCACAAATGATGAATCGGTAGCAGTGCATCAACCAACCTATAGATCCATGATTAGTAGTCTACTCTATCTAACAGGTACCCAACTAGACATTATGCATGCAGTGGGAATAGTTGGAAGGTTTCAGGTAAATCCAAAGGAAACTCATCCTCAGGCAGTTAAGAGAATTTTCAAGTATCTTCAAGGAACTCAAAACTATGGCTTATGGTATCCTAGAGATACGGATCTCACACTTCATGCATATATAGATGCAGATTGGGCAGGAAGCGTGGATGACAGAAAAAGCACTAGTGGTGGTGCATTCTTCATGGTCCTAGATTGGTATCCTGGTTCAGCAAGAAACAAAGTTCTATTGCGTTATCTACAGCTGAAGTAGAATATGTAGTTGTTGCATCTTGCTGCACATAGCTCCTTTGGATGATGCAAACATTGCAAGATCTTCAAATCACTTGTAGTCCACTTATCTCCATTTTTTGTGATAATACAAGTGCTATCAGTATCTCAAAGAATCTTGTCATGCATTCAGAGACTAAGCACATACCGATCAAATATCATTTTCTCTGGGAAAAAGTACTTGAACAAAAGGTCAATTTGGAGTATGTTCCCTCTAAGGAACAAGTTGCTGATATACTCACAAAACCATTGCCCAGGGAGACATTTGAATACCTCAGACAGAAGCTGGGAGTAGTTGATGCATCATCTTGCTGTTGAAACCTATCTGTTTCGGATAAAAGTGGTTGTATGCGAGTTGCATGAGGAGGATCCACATACATACGCCCGTCTGTGCAGATACAATCGCGTATGTGTTGGTTTGTTGAAAGTCAGTGGGGAAGGAATCTGGTTGAAAAAGAGTTTGACATGGGTCTGACAGAGACCATCTACCACAGGTTCAGGGGGAGCAGATAAACTTCTAATAAAGCATTGTTGGCATTATATTAGAAGATTTTGGTTCAAGTACACAACTGTTGTTGGTTTCAAGTGGAACAAATGGAGAGGGAGAACAGAAGGAGAACATAGTTGTTGATCTGAACAGTGATTGACATATGCTGCTGATATTAGTTATTGGTGACTTTCATAGTCTTGCTCTAGATATTTCGTCTCTATGTCATGTATATCTTTTATTATTATCAAGGTCATGTAATGGCCTATTTTGGTTTTCCCCACTATGCCTGGATGAATGATGTAATATAGTTGGTTGTCATATGTAAACTTCTGATGATTCCCACTTGGTTGGGAGATGGATGTATGTATAGAGTCCTTTGGTGATAGGAAGGTCCTTTATGATGTATAAGTCATGGTTCTTCTTGAAGAACATCTTTTTTTAGATCTTGCCTACAATCAGGGGCAGCATGGTCAGCACAACAGAACAAATATTTCAACATTTACTCAGGGGGAGTATAACCCTTTGCCCTTGATGTCAAAGCGGGAGAATGAATATGAAGGAAAAGATATATAGGGTTGCCATCAAGTCCAAAGGGGGAGATTTTGGCATTATGACACAGGTGTGGCACTGTGGCACAGGTGTTGTCCTTGATGGCAACTCACTCTGGTGACAGATCGCAGTTCAGTCTCTCAGAATGAAGGAAAATATATATACGCAAGTTCACCTTGACGAAGCTGCGTATACACGAGGGTTAGACGTTCCAAAGGCGCGTATGCATATACACGCACTTTCACACAAGGAAAATCGCGTACATATGGGAGAACTTCTTTTTGGTCCGTGGTATTTAGTCCTTGGTATTTGAACCTATGGTTTTGGACTGTGGTATTGTGAAAGGCCTAAGACTATAAAAGAGGAAGGAGAACGTTTGGCAAAGAATAAGTTGAATGATTGAATATTTGAGAAAGTGCTAGATCTGGACTACTGGTGATTGGGTTATGGTACAGATCTGGATCTGAATGAAGGAGGAACATGAGCGCAAGGAGAAGGATATGTTCTATTGATGGGTCAAAATCTTAAGGCTTGAATAATAGTATCTTTGTATGATGTTAATATGTTATATGTGGCACATGCTTGATCTATAAATCTGGTAATTTGGGTGAACTAATGTTTGAATGAGTGAATTATCCTTTATAGATTTGTATGCAAGTTCAGTGAAGCGAAGGTGCATATACACGTTGGTTCTATGAATAAAAACAGCGTATACGCAGGTTGGTCCAAACACAGAAGTGTATGCATATAGGTTTCTGACTGTTGAAATAGCGTACATCTCTTGAATTATGTTCTAGCTGCTTCTATTTATTGTTGCAGTGATGTGGGTTCAGAATTGGTGTGTGGATATTATTACTGTGTTCTGGATACAACTGTCAAAGAAGTGTCTATTTGATTCAGTTTAAATTGGTAAAAAGGAGATTGTTGATGATTGATTGTTGTTCTTGGATTGAGACTGAAAATTTATGAAACTTGGTCCCTGGAAGAAAAGAGAAGGTTGCAGCCTTTTGCAGGTAGTAGCCTACGTACTAGTATCCCAGCTAGTACAAGAGCTAAGGGGGTTGTAGCTCCCTTCCAGGAGAAGCTCGAGAATGAGAGAGGGTTGTGGTAGTAGCCTGCGTACTGGTAAAGGACTGCACCAGTACAGAATCATTGTAAAAAAAAGTTTCTAATTAAAAGAAGATAGAGACGAATTGCAACAAGTGGTTTTCACCCACATTGGGTTTCCACCTTATATCTTGTGTTCTTGTGTGTGATTGTCTTCTGCTCTGTTTTACTGTTCCTAGTTACTGTTTATATGGTTATGATGCACATATTAATGATCAACATCTGTGGAATAAATTAAATTATAATTTTGCATGGTATACGTGGGTTTCGTTATCTGTAGTTGCGTATATACACGGTTTTCTCTAACTGAAGTAGCGTATATGTTCTGGGTTTGAAAAAGAAAATTGTTGACTAGATAATACTGATTTACCCCCCCTCTCAGTATTATTTCCAACAATGAGGTATTATGTGACATTTCTCCTCTTGATGTGTGTGATGTATTATTAGGCCAACCATAATTGTGGAAGAAACATGTTGTGTATGAATCATATCCTCACGTTATTATTGTTACATTGGGAAAGAAGTTGTACAAGATATCTGAGGTAGCATTGCCTACCGCCATCTCTCTGGTTACTACAAAACAATGCACTAATCTCATTTAAAAGACTGAGAAAATTGTTTTCCTAATGATACAGTGGCCATGACCTCTAGACAGGGCCCCTCTGCATGGCAACAACATATGGACAAGTTCGTGGAAGAGTACGAGGACATCTTCACGTCTCCCTCCCCCGCAGGGATGCCTCTGTAATGTCAGGTCAAACACTCCAATATCAATCTGACCCCAGGTGTGTCATTACACAATGGACCAATCTATTGGTGCTTTGTTCTGGAGAATGATTAAATCAAGAGGAAAATTTAGGAGCTTCTATAGAAAAGTCACATTCGGCCAAGTTCATCACCCTTTGGGAGAACGATCATGTTGGTACAGAAGAAGGATGGGACTTAAAGACTCTATATTGACAATCGAGCACTGAACACGATCACTATTCAGAATAGGTACCCGATCCCATGCATTGATGACCTTTTGGACCAACTTAAGGGGGGAAAATATTTTAGAAATATCAACTTGAAGTCTGGATATCACCAGGTACCAATCAAACCCTCCGCTGTGTGGAAGACTGCCTTCAAAGCTAAGGAGAGTCTTTTCGAATGGTTGGTTATGCCTTTTGGGTTGACAAATGCTCCTAGAACCTTCATGGGGCTGATGCATGACATCTTGTGACCATTCAAAAACTCATTTGTAGTGGTATACTTGGATGACATCTTCATCTTCAACCAGAGTTGGGAAGAGCACCTCCACCACATCCCACAAGTTCTCTAAACACTGCGACAACACAAGCTATGTGCCAAATTGGAGAAATGAACTTTTGGCATGAGCCAGGTTCAGTATCTAGGATATATTATTGATGAATGGGGGGTGCATGTGGATCTAGCCAAGATCCATGTCATTCTATATTGGGAAGCCCCAAGTAATTTAATATAGATCCGTAACTTTCCGGGTCTTGCCAATTTCTACTGCAGGTTCATGTTGGGGTTCTCTCATATCACTTGGCCCTTGAGTCAAGTCACTAGAGGAAAAGTGAAAGCAAAATTATTTTGGTCTAAATCTCACAAGAAGGCATTGGTATAGTTGAAGCATCACCTCTAATCTACACCATTGCTCACATTACAAGACTTGCAACAACCATTTGAGATCGAGATAGATGCCTCTAACTATGCTATTGGGGCAGTCCTTACTCAACAGGGATAGCCAATGGCATATCACAGTGAGATAATTCTAGACAGAGTCTAGAAGTATCCCACTTATGACAAAGATATGTATTTCATTGTGTAGGCCTACCGATAATGGAAACATTACATTTTGGGGAAAGAAATGGTCATCCACACAGATCACCAACCCCTGCAATTCATATAGAAGTAAGGGAATTTGTAGAATGATCACCATCAAAAGTGGTCCACATACCTACAACAGTACCATTTAAATATCAAGTACAAGAAGGGCAGCACAAATAATGTTGCATACTACCTCAGCCAACCACTGATCATGGCGTTAACCACCGTGCTCAACTCTTGTGGGCACGTGACTTCTGATTGTCCACTTCTCTACAAAAGTGACCCAGAATTCGGCCACACATACCATACGCTCTTGGAGGGTCAGCAAGTTCTAGATTTTCACCTCTAGGATGCTCTGTTATGCCACGTAGGACACCTTTGTGGTCCTCAAGTGAGCCTGCAAAGATGATTTGGGAAGATGACTACAATCAGGCCATTGGGCATTTCAGGGTCACAAAAATGGTGACAATATTGCAGAGGTATTTCTATTGACTGAATCTTCGACAAGATGTCAGGAAGTACATCAGATCCTGCACTACATGCGCCATTACCAAACCAACCATCAAGAAGCAAGGTCTCTATACTCTGCTTCCTACCCCTAGTTGACCTTGGAAATCCATCTCTGTGGATTACATGTCAAGCCTTCCTTCTACTAAGCATGGTAACGACTGTGTTTTTCTTGTCGTAGACAAATTCTCGAAGATGGCCATTATGGTGGCCTTCAAGAAGAGTATCATAGTAGAGGCCACTAATAAAATCTTCTTCGAACGAGTGTGGGTGTACTTTGAGATCCCATAGTCTATCATCTCAGATTGGGATAACAGGCTCCTCAGTACATTTTGGTCTAGTCTCTAGTCGATGTTGGACACTAAGCTCACTAAGTCCACAACTTTCCATCCCCAAACTGATGGCCAGATTGAGGTCGTCAATAGGATGATCGTACACATTATGCACATGTACAATTCAAATCATCCACGCACATGGGATGAGAGCCTCCCCTATTTCTAGCATAGCTACAACTAGGCTCTCCACAGCTCGACTAGCCAAATCCCTTTTCATGTGGGCTTGGGATTCCACCCACTATGTCCCATTGATGGGGCCATACCATTTGAAGCGACTCAAGCATATTCGGCTCATGTCCAGTCTGAAGTTGAAAATGTTGGGTTGTGTTATATTCTTTCAACGACTAGCCCATATAGTTAACTGGGGGGTTAGACGGGCAGCGGAGCCCCCCTTCGTTGCGTCGATTATGTAGCGGAGGGGGGGGGTGTCACAGGGTGGACCCACCTGTGGTTTTGTCCATGATTTTCGCACATGTTTTTGGACACGATGGTTTTTGGTCCATGGTATTGGATGCTTCGGCATGTATAAATATGCATTATAACATTGAAAGGAACATAATGAAAAATCAAGCTAGTAGTCCTGGTTTTGGCATCCAAGGGAAAATTTTTGTGTATATGTGTTTTATGTGTTATGCTCTCACATTGTTTATTTTCTGTTTTTTTAGAATTCGTATGCAGGTAATTTCTGTATAGGGTTAAAACCTGCATTTGGTATTGGAGCAGTTTTGGCTTCAAGGGGACACCTTTGTTGTTGAGGGATTTTTCTCAGTCCTGTGGTAGACCCTATTCAGTGGGAGATATGCGATATCGATTTTGGTGGTGAAAGAAGATGGTGAGCAGTGGAAAGATAGAGATCAAGAAATTTAATGGTCAGAGTTTTGAGTTGTAGAAACTCAAGATGGAGGATCTGTTGGTGGATAAAGATCAGTGGATCGCGGTAGATCTAAGTACTAAACCAACGAGAGTGTCCGATGAAGAATGGAAGAAGTTCGATCGGAAGGCAAAGAGCACAATACGATTGTGTGTCTCAGATTTACTATTGTTGAATGTATCAGGGGAAGCTACGACGAAGGCTTTGTGGGACAAGTTAGGGACTTTGTACCAATCTAAGTCTCTGGTGAATAAACTATTCCTGCGGAAAAAGCTGTATAACCTCAACATGAAATATTGAGACTTGGTGACAGAGCATCTGAATGCATTTAATATTTTGGTAAGTTAGTAAGCATATGTTGATATTAAAATTTTAGATGAAGATAAGTGTCAGTTTGTTTTGTTCTCTACCAGATTCATGGGATAGTCTGGTTATTGCAATAGGTAGCAATGCAACTATCTTGCAGTTTGATGAAATAGTCTCACCCTTGATGACGGAGGAGATGAGTCAGAAAAATATGGAGAGCCAGAATGGTGATGCCTTGTCTGTACAAGGACGGTCCCAGAACAGAAACAAAAATAATTCATTGAGTGGGAGATCTAAATCTAGAGGAATATCGAAATCTCCAGGAAAACCTGTAAAGATGGTGTGCTGGAAATGCGGAAAGGAAGGGCACTACAAAAGGGACTGTAAATCTAAAACTCTTGATAAAGGAAAGGGATCTGATGATCTGCAGAGACGAAAAACACCTTAGATGAAGGTGGGGATGTGTACTTGGCTTCTTCAAGTACACATGTACATCATGAGGCATGGTTGATTGACTCAGGTGCATCCTTTCTCTTCACTCCCCATAGAGAGTGGTTCTACGATTATGAGAAATACGATATTGGTGATGTATTCTTAGGGGATGATAAGAAGGCTAGAATAATTGGTCATGGAAAAGTAAAGTTGAAGTTGCAAGGTGGAAGGGTTAGAACACTTCGAGGTGTTTTGCATATTCCTGCATTAGCCAAAAATCTGATTTCTGTAAGCAAGCTGGATGATGCAAGTGTACAAATAGTGTTCGAGAAGGATACATGCAAAATGGTTTAGGGAGCACTAGTATTGATGTGGGGAGTTTAAATTGGAACTCTAAACAAGCTGCAAGGTAGCACTGTTATTGATGGGTGCAACAGTTCTGTGGTTCCTAAAATTGGAGCAGAAAATGTAGTGGCCTCTGGAGAGAAAACCATGTTGTGGCATCAAAGGCTTGGAAATATTGGAGAGAAGGGCCTTCGAATACTATGGTAAAGGTATGGTATAATGTATGAGTAATAGCTCTCTGGATTTTGATTTCTGTGAAAATTGTGTATATGGGAAGCAAAATCAAGTGAGTTTCTCCTCTAGTAGTAAGAGGGTGAAACAGATATTAGAACTTGTGCATAGTGATGTGTTTAGACCTGTGAAGTTTCCATCACTAGGTAAGTCTATGTACTATGTATCATTTATAGATGAATTCTCAAGGAATACAAGGATATATTTCCTTAAGAAGAAATTTGAAGCCTTTGAGAGGTTTAAAGAATTTAAGGCTCTCATGGAAAATCAGACAGAGAAGAAGATAAAGGTGATGGGGATAGATAATGGTGGAGAGTTTTGCAGCAAGGAATTTGAAGAATTTTGTAAGAAGTGTGCTATAGCACAACAAAAGACTACTCCATATACACCTCAGCAACATGGAGTTGCAGAAAGAATGAATAAGACGTTGATGGAAATGGCAAGAAGCATGCTCAGTGGTGCCACGTTAGGACATGAATTCTTGGCAGAGGTGGTGGATAATGCATGTTACATGGTCAACAGGTCACCTTCATCATCATTGGAGCATAAGACTCCATAAGAGGTATGGACTAGTAAGAAACCCTCTCTTTCACATCTAAGGGTATTTGGATGTGATGCATATGGACATGTTCCAAAGGAGAAATGAACAAAGTTGGATAGTAAATCTGAAAAGTACATTTTTATTGGGTATAAGGATGGTTTAAAGGGGTATAAGCTTTGGAACCCAATCACATGGAATTTTGTGTACAGTCGAGATGCGGTGTTCAGAGAGGTAAAATATGTTATTAAACATGAAGTCCAACCAAAGGAACCTGAGAAGATAGAGTTTGAGGTTAAGGAGGAAGAATCAGACTCTATAGTAGAGGAGGAATCAAAATATGAAGAGCCAAAAACTTCAGGTGTGAGAAGATCAGTTCGAGAAAGAAGGCAACCAAAAAGGTATAGTCCATCTACTTTATGTTCAAATTTTTCTTTATCTATTACTGACAATGATCCCAGAACTGTGAAGGAAGTAGTAGATTCAGAGGATGGCAAACTCTAAAAAGAGGCCATGGTTGAAGAAATGGCATCTTTGCACAAGAATGAGGCTTGGGATCTGGTGGAGTTGTTGGCTGGAAGGAAACCCATTGGTAGCAAATGGGTGTTCAAGAAGAAGACCAATGTAGAAGGAAAGGTGGAGAAATACAAAGCTCAGTTGGTAGAAAAAGGTTATTCCTAGGTGCCAAGAGTTGATTTTGGTGATATTTTTTCTCCTGTTGCCAAGGTAACTTCTATTAGATTACTTTTATCTGTTGTTGCTGATTTTGATTTTGAGGTAGAATAGATGGATGTGAAGACAACATTTCTTCACAAGGATCTGGAAGAGGAAATATACATGAAGCAACTTGAAGGCTTTGCGGTGAAGGGTAAGAAAGAACTACTATGCAAGTTAAATAAGTCTCTGTATGGTTTAAAACAGTCACCAAGGATGTCGTATTAGAAATTTGATACATTTATATGGGGACTTGGCTTCAACAGAAGCAAAGAAAATCACTCTGTGTATTTTAAATTAATTGGTGATCGTGTTATTTATCTGGTCTTGTATGTGGATGATATGTTGCTGGTTGGAAATGACAAAGAAATTTTCCAGGATTTAAAGACCAAATTGTCCTCCAATTTCGACATGAAAGATCTTAGTGTTGCAAACTATATTTTGGGCATGGAAATTAAAAGAGATCAAGCAAAGATAAAGCTCTAGTTAAACCAGAGGAAGTATGTCGAGACAATAATGCAGAGGTTTAATATGCAGGATAGTAAACTGGTGAAGGTTCTTTTTCTTGTAGGTGTGAGGTTATCTACTGAACAATGTCCCAAGACACAAGAAGATGAAGAGGAAATGTCTCGTGTTCCATATGCAAGTGAAGTTAGTAGCCTGATGTATGCAATGGTCTATACTAGACCAGACATTGCACATGTAGTGGGAGTATTGAGCAGGTTTATGTCAAAACTAGGGAAGGAGCACTAGATAGCAGTGATGCATGTTTTTAGGTATTTGCGTGGCACTAGTGATTATGGTTTGTACTACCAAGGAAGATCAGGATTGGACAGAATGTTGGATATTCGTGGCTTTGTTGATGTAGACTGGGTTGGAGATATGGATTAGAGAATATCTACAAGTGGGTATGTGTTTAACCTATTTGGAGGTGCAGTCAGTTGGATGTGTAAGAAACAATCTATAGTGGCACTATCAACTACAGAGGCAAAATACATGGCAGTCACTTATGCAAACAAGGAAGCAGTTTGGTTGCAGAGATTATGTTCAAGTATGGGGTTAGTACAGGGAGCTATAACGATAGACTATGATAGCCAAAGTGCAATTTTCTTGGCAAAGAACCCCACATACCATTCAAAGATACATCACATTGATGTTCAGTATCACTTATTGAGGGATATGATAGAAGACAAAAAGGCGTTGCTGGTAAAGGTGGACACTTTGAAGAATACTGCAGATGCATTGACAAAATTTGTGAGCTCTGAAAAGTTCTCTTGGTGTAGATAGACAATGGCCATTTTAGGGCTGGAAAAATGACATAGCTCTCTTGTGGCCCCCTGTGGAAAGAAAACAACAAGTGGGAGAATGTTGGGTTGTGTTATATTATTTCCACGACTAGCACGTGTAGGTAATCAGGGGGTTAGAGGGGGCACGAAGCCCCCTTTGTTGCATCAATTGTGTAGAGAGGGGTCATAGGGAGTTTGAGTTGTACCCGTAACCCCACTTTATGGGGTCCAAGGTAGCGCCCCAGAATTTTTTTTGTTTTGGACCCTATGTTAGGATGGGCAAACCCACCTATGGTTTTGTGCATGATTTTTGCACATGTTTTTGGACGCAATGGTTTTTGGTCCATGGTATTGGACACGATGGTTTTTATTCCATGGTATTGGATGCTTCGGTATGTATAAATATGTATTATAACATTGAAAGGAACATAATGAAGAATCAAGCTGGTAGTCTCGGTTTTGGGATCTAGGGGAAAATCTCTGTGTATATGTGTTTTATGTGTTATGCTCTTGCATTGTTTATTTTCTATATTTTTAGAATTCGTATGTAGGTAATTTCTATACAGGGTTAAAACCTACAGACAAGGAAAATAGCTTCATTAAGCAAATTCAACGCATTTGCCAATATTTCCATGAAATATTGGACAAAGCCAATGCTAAGTACAAGCAATCGCATGATCATCCTCGGGTGCCACATAAGTTCCAGGCCGACGACAAAGTTTGGCTACATTTGTAGAAGGAGCGTCTCGTCAAGACCCACTGTAAGATTCACCCGCTTTGATATGGGCCATACAGCATCACCAAGGCTATGGGAGATAGTTCTTTGAGCTCAGTCTTTCCCCATTCCTTGGCCTACACCCAATGTTCAATGTGGATCACCTTCAGCCATACTTTCCACCATTACTAGACGCATCAGACATTGCATAACAACTCACACCAACAAAGTTAAATCAAGATTGGATGGAACAAGCTGCAACTGATTGGATCATGGACACAAAGATTGAGAACACTCACCAACAGAAGATCCAACTATATAAAGTTACCAGAGTTGGCCAACTCCTGCACTAAGGAAAATGGCTCAGTAGGGACCAAGTTCAGCAGAAGTTTCCCCATCTCATGGAAGAACTCAACACAATGGAGACCATTGCTTCCTAAGGGGGCTAAAATGATCCAAGTGGATATTGGTGGCCACCTACCTATTCAAATTGGACCCCCACCATTGTTTCTTTTAGTTTTTGAATTACCACAATTGTAGCATAGTTTACTATTTTTGGTAGTTTTTAGGGTCCTAAACTTCCAGATCTATTTTGAGGCCCTAAACAACATTACTTTGGCAATGAAATCTAGGTGATTTATTTTGAATCATGTTTCAAGATGTATTCCTTAGAGAGATATTTCTAATGAGGTATCATGTCCGTCAAGTGGTTTCCCAACTAACCCCAACGGAGCCCATAAACTCTTGGTCTTACATCTCCTCGGGTTATGGTTTTGGTTTTTTATGGTTTTCTCTTATTTTAATAGTAAAAAGGCTCAAAGAGATCTTTCCAATGAGGTATCATGTGCATCAAACAGAGGTAATATGACCAAGTTACGACCCCAGGAAGTTGGCTGCCCAACTAACCCCAACGGGGCCCATAAACTCTTGGTCATACATCTCCTCCGGTTAGGGCTTTGGTTGTTTAGAGTTTTCTCTTATTTTCAATAATAAAAAGGCTCTTGAGCCTCATTGTAACTCAGTTCATAGGAATGTAGCTGCCACATTTCTTCTCAGAGATAAGCTACCATTGCCTGGGCTAGTCTCATTTCCATTTTGTTTGTAAGCATATTTCATTATTTGATATTAATGAAAGGAAAAGTTATTTATCTTTCATCTCTATATTTTGTTGAAAGTGTGCAGCAAGAAATGTAAAAATAGAAATTGCTAAAAATAGTTGTTTGGCCAATGAGCATTTTGGCCACCTTGGGTGAGAGGTGAAACTGCTAAAAATAACATCTTCTAAAAATAACATTTCTGGGTCCCTTCCTATTTATAGTAGTCCCTGGTCTATCTATAGGAAGTAAATTCGAATTTGATCTTACCAGTAGTTTGGAATATTAATTAATTAATTCTCCATGAGTTAATTAGTTAAGGAAAAGAAAACTTGAAGTCATTGTGAGAACATGTAATTATTTCTCCACTCATTGTGGAATGTGTCCTTGATTTGCTCCACTGATTGAGGAATTAAGGATAAGTTCTATATTGAGAGGATTAGTTGACTTAGTTTAACTTAGTCAAGTTCAGTTAGATTAATTAACAAGTTGTTAAATTAATGAGATATAGTTTTTTGATGCTTGCATGCATGTGACAACTATTATTTTAGATAACTAAGTATTTTCTCATGGATAACTGATGCATGTCAGTTCTGTTAGAGACCAAATTGAGTTTATATGGTGGGAAAATGTTCTGTCAGTTGATAGGATATTTCTAGTAAGTATTCCTTACATGCAGGAGGAACTTGAGTCCTCAAGTATTACGTAGTTGGACCTGAGGTTGACAACAGGTATGATCAGGCCAATTTACATGTGTTTTGTAATTGGACCCCGATCAAAACTTTTCAAGGAAATAGGAGCTTGGACTTGAGGTGCAGCCTTTATATACAGGGCTAGGTAGTCCATGAGCTTCATCATCAGAGTACAGAGAGAGCAGGATAGCTTTTGAGCTAATTCTTTTTGTATGTTGTTGAGGATTTCCACTTGATTGATAATACAATGTTGGGGTTTTATGCTAGTTCTTCCCCCAATGATATATTATGTGCTATGTGTGATTAATTCCTTCTTATTAGTTATATGTGTTCATGCTTGATGTTTCTCATGTTCAATTAAGCTTCCACTAAGTTTATGGTAGATGTAAATCTAGTATTATGCTTTAGTACATTGCATATATCAATTAGATCTATAGGTGAAATTTCTACATGATATCAGTGAGCTACCTTATTTTTAGAGAAAATTCTACATGGTATCAAAGCACAGGTGATCAAGGAAGATCAATATACAAGAACGGATTCGAAGTTTATTATTCGGGATATATATCTAAAGTTCTTATCACATCTATTTCACCAATGGCATTCTATGGTTTGAGGCTTGAGTATGCCCTTGATGGCAGCTCAAACTATATAGCTTGGAAGGATCGCATGGAGAAAGTATTGGAAGATAATGGCCTTAAGGACTTCATTGATCAAGAAGTCACTAAGCCTACTAATGCTACTCAACTCGCGGAATGGAAGAAGAGTGTGGCTACAGCTAGGAGAATTCTCTTGGAGGGAGTGTGAGATCACATTGTCTCGAGCCTCCATGGGAAGGAGACTCTGTTTGCAATGTGGAAAAAATTGAAAGATTTATATCAAAATAGTAGTGATCAGAGGAAGTTGGCACTGAAGCAAAAACTTCGAAAGATCAAGTGTGAAAAGGATGAGACGATCTCTATGTATCTGACCAATCTCATCACATGCATGGATGAGCTTGCAAGTGTAGGGTTCATGACAACTGATGATGATATGGTGAGTCTAGAACTCCATGGCCTTCCTAAGAGCTAGCATACCTACTAGGACTTGTTTAACGGAAGGGAGAAACTACCAGATTGGGAAAGACTATGGTCAAATTTGATGTATGAGGAGATCATATGTAGCAATAGAGAATGTTCTTCATCCATGGAGGATGAGAAGAATTGTGCCTTAGCGAGTAAGGCAAAGAAGGGGAAGGAGAAGGTTTCTCTTTCTAAATCCAGTTCTTCCAATGGTGGGAAGAAGGTTGACAAATCAAAAGTTTGATGCTTTTGTTGTCATGAGGTGGGCCATTATGCTGCAAATTATCCATAGAGGAAATCCAAGAAGGGATCTGGGGAAGGATCTGAAGGTGCGGCACTTGCTTCATAGTTTGTGTTGGATTTCACACTCTTCACATGCATGGTTTCACCCATGGTGGGAAGTGGTTGGTTTCTTGACAGTGGAGCTTCTTTCCACATGACCGGCGATAAGAGTTTGTTCAGTACTTTGGAGGAGAAATATCTCCAGATACTCATAGCAATGAGTAATAATGAGAAGTATAGTGTCTCAAGTGTAGGCATGGTTATTTTTCAGATGTAGCATGCAGGTCACCTTACCTTGGCCGATGTCAAGTATGTACTAGGACTGAAGAGAAACTTGGTGTCGATCGCGATTCTAGAAGACAGAGGCTATGATGTAGTCTTCAGTAAGGGAAAGGTTTTCCTTAGACACATCATCACTAGACAGGTCAAGTAAATTAGTTCACAGTTTAAGAACTTGTATGCTTTTGAGGTTCAAGATGCATGCAAATCCTTAAGCAGCAAGGCAACTAATGGAGACTTGGTGGTTGAGTTGGAGGGTATGTTACCTCTCAACATGCAATGCCAGAAGAAGTCTCAGACAATTATGGAGGAGCCACGATTGGTGCAGCAACTTTCGCAGGTTGTGGAGTAGACACAATAGGGGAAGCTGAGAGGAGATCGAGTAGAGACATCTCCTCATGTAGAGACCTCCAATAGGGGGGGACTTTGAGCCAAGTGAGTAGAGGGATCACATTTGGTCATACCTCCAGGTAGGAGGTGGGGTGATGTAGAGTGATCATCCCAAGGATGAGGGGCTGGATACTAGAGGTACCCAACCTCTTGGATGAGACCTTGCTACGAGAGCCCCGATGTGGAGTAGCAGGAACTCACTGATTGGGTAGAGATAGATGTGGATGGAGCAACAGAGAGAGCTATAGTGTAAGGAATCCCAGGATAGTGCAAACCATGCAGGCTGTAGCAATGAGAGAGGCACAAGTGTGTTGCACAGTGCAGGGTAGCACAAATAAGGGTGCAATGGTGCGAGATGCATGGAGAAGTTGTAGTAGTGCAAAGGTCAGAGAGGGATCACTTGTCAGCAGTAGGTAGAGCTTCAGCATCAGAGTATGTGTCTAGCCCAACAGAGTGGTTAGTTGGGAATTTTCTTTGTTCCGAGTGATTACTGGAGCAACTGCACTTGGTAGATGTGTTTCATGCAGAACATTCCAGAGCTACAGGATCGGGTTCGAGAGGAAGCCTTTCTTGTTGAGAGAGTGTTGAAAAGTGTGCAACAAGAAATGTAAAAATAAAAATTTCTAAAAATAGTAGTTTGGCCAATGAGAATTTTGGCCACCTTGAGTGAGAGGTGAAACTACTAAAAATAACATCTTCTAAAAACACCATTTTTGGGTCCCTTCCTATTTGTAGCAGTACCTCGTCTATCCATAGGAAGCAAATTCGAATTTGGTCTTACCAACAGTTTAGAATATTAATTAATTAATTCTCCATGAGTTAATTAGTTAAGGAAAAGAAAACTTGAAGTATTTGTGAGAACATGCAATTATTTCTCCACTGGTTGGGGAATGTGTCCTTAATTTTTCCACCGATTGAGGAATTAAGGATGAGTTATATATTGAGAGGATCAGTTGACTTAGTTTAACTTAGTCAAGTTTATTTAGATTAATTTAACAAGTTGTTAAATTAATGAGATATATTTTGTTGAGGCTTGCATGCATGTGACAACTATTATTTCAGATAACTGAGTATTTTGTCATGGATAACTGATGCATGTCAGTTCTGTTAGAGACCCAGTTGAGATCAAATGGTGGGACAGTGTTTTGTTAGTTGCTAGGATATTTATAGTAAGAATTCCTTTCATGCAAGAGGAACTTGAGTCCTCAAGTATTACGTAGTTGGACCTGAGGTTGACAGTAGGTATGATCAAGCCAATTTACATGTGTTTTGTAATTGGACCCCAATCAAAACTGTACAAGGAAATAGGAGCTTGGACCTGAGGTGTAGCCTCTATATACAGCACTAGGTAGTCCATGAGCTTCATCATCAGATTATAGAGAGAGCAGGATAGTTCTTGAGCTGATTCTTTATGTATGTTGTTGAGGACTTCCACTTGATTGATAATACATTGTTGGGGTTTTATGCTAGTGCTTTCCCCAGTGATATATTTTGTGTTATTTGTGACTGATTCCTTCTTATTAGTTATATGTGTTCATGCTTGATGTTTCTCATGTTCAATTAAGCTTCCGCTAAGTTTATGGTAGATGTAGATCTAGTATTATGCTTTAGTACATTGCATATATCAATTGGATCTGTAGGTGAAATTTCTACATGATACCAGTGAGCTAGCTGATTTGTAGAGAAAATTCTACATATTTATGGTTATATCGATAATTTGTTGTGTTCTTATTTAAATTCAGATCAGTGGTATTAAAGTAGTCTACTCTTTCTCTATTTTTCTTTGCATGTCCCCAACGAGGTCGGGATATAAGGAGTTAGGGCTCAAACTGGTCGAACCTTTGCAAGAACGGCCTCATAAATCCCAATGGCCTCCCATGGGGGAAGAAAAGAAATAAGAGGGAGTCGGATATCCTATCAAAATATTGCTCAAGGAGGTCGTCGAGAAATAAAGAAATGCGATGGTGGATAACTTTGTCGAGATCCTTTAATGGTTTCGCACCGACATCACATCCACATCCAAAAACCACTCTGGAGTCTCCACACCTTTTAAGGTACATGTAAACTTTGAAATTCCCATGTTTGAGGGCCAAATAGATGCAAACATCATAGATAAATGGTTGAATTTTCTAGAAGGATATTTTTATGTTCATGATTTTTCTAGCTGAGAAAAGACTACTTTTTCTCTTCTCAAAGCCACCCCCCACGTCAAGGATAGGTGGGAAACCTATTGTGAGTAGAAGGATGAAAGTACAACCTCACTTTTTTCAGCTGCTCCCACTTGGAATTCATTCTCAAATTCCATCAAGGACTAGTACTACCCTGTAGGGAGCTACGAGGACAAATACATAAATGATCTGGATCTTGGGAGGAGGCCCCCAAGATCTAAAATATTGAAATGGATCTTGGAAGGAGAGACTCCCAAGATCTGGAAACTTGCATTTCTAGAAGAAAAAATAGGGGAATGCCCAATAAACAAAAAACACAAAGAAACTTTTTTATTAAAACCCAAGTGGAAATAAACCAGCTAGGGCAATGGTAGCTTATCTCTGAGAAGAGATGTGGCAGCTACATGCCTCTGAACTGTAAAGGCTACATTGTGGCGGACAATCTGTCCTTTTACAAAATGTGACTTGTTACTTACCGGATCTTGGGAGGAGGCCCCCAAGATCTAAAATATTGAAATGGATCTTTGGAGGAGAGACTCCCAAGATCTGGAAACTTGCATTGCTAGAAGAAAAAATAGGGGAATGCCCAATAAACAAAAACCACAAAGAAACTTTTTATTAAAACCCAAGTGGAAATAAACTAGCTAGGGCAATGGTAGCTTATCTCTGAGAAGAGATGTGGTAGCTACATGCCTCTGAACTGTAAAGGCTATATTGTGGCGGACAATCTGTCCTTTTACAAAATGTGACATGTTACTTATAGTATTTTTCTAGTTACAATACCATGGGTCAATTCCATGGGTGAATGAATACCATGGGTGGATTTTACAATACCACGGGCAGATGCCATTTACAATACCATGGGTCAATTCCATGGGTGAATGAATACCATGGGTGGATTTTACAATACCACAGGCGGATGCCATTTACAATACCATGGGTAAATTCCATGGGTCAATGAATAATATGGGTGGATGAGTACCAAGGGTTGATGCCATTTCCCATTCGGATAACCTCTGTGGCGCCTCCGCACTCCGCCTTCTGTGGCGCCTCTGTGGTGTCTCTGCACTGCACCTTCTATGGCGCCTCCACACTACGCCTTCTGTGGCGCCTCTGTGGTGTCTCCGCACTGCGCCTTCTGTGGCACCTCCGCACTGCACCTTCTGTGGCGCCTCCGCACTTCCGCAGCTGCAGCGCTCGAGAGATCACCCTTCACAGATTCGCTTTCAACTTCCCTTTCATAGATAAAACTTTTAAAACAATAACCCAATATTTCAGATCTGAAGATATTCGATTTGCAAGAATGAATTAGCCAAGTGATCTCCTTTCCTTTATATAGGCAAGCTTCTTCCTAAAATCATGGATCAATACCATAGATAACCAATACAAGGGGCCATTTTCCATTCGGATCATTCCTCCCTCCTTAAGAATCAATGGTCCCCATTGCGTAAAGTTCCCTCCTTCCAAGCCTTTGTTGAATATGAAGATCCACTGAAGATAAGGGTTTTACATGGTTAACCCAAAACCCTGATAAATGAAGATCCGAGGATAGAGATACCCTGTAATGCTTGTGACCAACTGTGATTCTGACAGTGTGTGGCCTAGCAAATGGACTTCGATGAACTATGGGTTTGTGGATGACCCATAACCATGAAGAATGAAGATCCGAGGATAGAGATACCCTGTAATGCTTGTGACCAACTGTGATACTAACAGTGTAGACCTAGCAAATGGACTTCGATGAAGTGTGGGTTTGTGGATGACCCACAACCGTGATGTTGGTTGCTGATGAAGTAGAAGGTGCCTACATAGCTTGGGGTGGGAGGGCACATCTTCAAATAACCCAAGCCGATTGCTGCTATGTTAAAACTGATGAATGTGAAGCAGGTGCCTACTAAAGTGGGGTGGGAGGGCACGTCTCCAATGGAAACCCACTCCGAATGCCGCTCTAGAATTAAAATGGACATAACTCGGCCAATATAACTCAGAATATTTATTATAACCTGTTTTTAGAAGCAAAAGGACCATTTTGCATCTTCCCATGTGATGGAAATCCTTATCTGGGCACTCTGAGATCTCAGATTTGTGCCGTAACAGTTCCGCCGCCACAAAAATTCTGATAAAATAGCTGATTTTAAATCAGCGATATCTCCCACATCCGAACTCCGATTAGACCCATTTTTTTTTTTGAAATTGGGTGATTTTTCGAGGGGAATCTAGATATGGTATTTTTTTTTTGTAAAATTTGTACCAAATGTTTCAGATATGATCTGCAAAGTCGCCGCCCAAAAAACAATTCCTGCAAAAAAAAAATGAGACTAAAATATGCATGAAACCCTCATTCCCATGGAATCGTAACCTGCTCTGATACCACTGATCCAGATCTTGGGAGGAGGCCCCCAAGATCTAAAATATTGAAATGGATCTTGGGAGGAGAGACTCCCAAGATCTGGAAACTTGCATTGCTAGAAGAAAAAATAGGGGAATGCCCAATAAACAAAAACCACAAAGAAACTTTTTATTAAAACCCAAGTGGAAATAAACCAGCTAGGGTAATGGTAGCTTATCTCTGAGAAGAGATGTGGTAGCTACATGCCTCTGAACTGTAAAGGCTACATTGTGGCGGAAAATTTGTCCTTTTACAAAATGTGACGTGTTACTTATAGTATTTTTCTAGTTATAATACCATGGGTCAATTCCATGGGTGAATGAATACCATGGGTGGATTTTACAATACCACGGGCAGATGCCATTTACAATACCATGGGTCAATTCCATGGGTGAATGAATACCATGGGTGGATGAGTACCATGGGTTGATGCCATTTTCCATTTGGATTAGAGTTGGAGGTTAGGGTTTGATAGTTGGTGTGATGCTAGCTTGTTGTAGTTGTTGAAATATGTAACTGGGTTTGGTCTTCATAATGACATATGTAGTCATAATTTTATGTATTTGATGTAAAGAGAAAAATAAAATTATTATTGTTATTCTTGAGGTATGGATTTCATGCTCAATGGAAATTTATTTTTAGGTAAAGCAGACAAGCACCCATTGAGTGCTTCTAGGGTCTGTCATTGAGTCATTGTTATGTATGGAAGACCCATTTGGGCATTTTACATATTGTAAATAAATTTTTGTTTGAGTCAAAATAGAGTCAAAGATCCTCCAAGACCTTGTCATAGTGCTACAAACAAGTTGGCCTTCAAACAGAGCAAGTTGGCCCATCTAGAAGGACAAGTCAGCCTATTAGGGGAGCATTTGGCCTCATTCAAGAAGTGCATCTATCCAACAACAAAGAAGTTCGATCAAGGTAAGAAGGAGACCTAAAGAAGAGCGAGAAAAGGAAGGAGAGTTAAGCACAAGAAAGTTGAAATTTATGATTTGTTTTGGGCCTCATCTCCTCACACGTGCGAGATCTAGGGTATCACTTTGCTATATTAAATCTGAGTTGTCAAAGAAGCCTAATTTTAATGATAAGAAGTCAAGTTTGCTAGCCGAATAATCAAGGAAGAAAGGGCTGTCCAAACGCAAAAGAGGAGAACAAAATCACTATAATTCTCTCACACGTGCCACCTAGGGTTTTTGTTGTAGGGGCCGAAATCTGCAGGTCGAAATTGCAGTCAAAGTTGCAAGTATGAAATCTTGGTCAAAGGTGAAGTGGAAGCTACTGGAAGGCAAGTTTGACTTGGGTTGAGAAAGTGCTTCAAGGAGAAAGTTTGACTTGGTCTTGGAGGGGTCTTGGTCGAGGGTCATAGGTCTTGGAATTCGTCAATTGAAGTTCTATAAGAAGAGAATAATGCTTGTGGGTTTTCCTCTCAACAGGAGAGGTTTTGGCCTTGACTGATCGTCTATATCTTGTGTCCTTTTGTCTCCTTGTTCTTCATTGTTTTGGTAGCTATTTGATGACAAGAACACTAATTATAATCAAGAGAAAGAAGTTAATCAAGTTAAGTAATATACCTCACAAGCTATTATCAATGTAAGAGAAATCACCTAATCTAGTTGCCCCTAGATTTCTCATCATGGTATCAAAGCTAAGGTGACAAGACAAGGAAGGACAACTTGAAGAAGGATCATCAAAAGGAATATCAAGAAAGGTTAAGGCATTAAAGAGGAAATCAAGCCATCAAGAAGGGATTCATAAGGGCCGAGCAACCTAAGGAGTATCAAGGAAGAAACTAAGGAATATGATAAAAGACCTCAAAACCCTAGCTCATCCAAAGAAGGGTTCCACAGTGGAAGCGTTCTTGGGAAGCTCACACATTTTACAATAATCATTTCAAGGACCCCACCTCCACTCAAAGAAAGAAGGACTACACATTGAAGCATCTTGAAGTCTCTACATCAAAGAAGAAGCATTGCCATCATCATTAGAATGAAGGTGATCTCCCTCTCTTTGAAGAAGGGATCACATCTCAAGAATATTTGAAGAAGGACATCTCTAGAAGAAGCATTGTCATTTTCAAGGAAACAAACATCATCATCAAAATCAAGAAGGCATCAAGTTGAAGATATCACCATCAAAGGAGCATCTTCACTTGACACGTAAGTATCCTTATATCTATGACTGAATCTTCTATCAAAATGACTTCATTCTGCAAGGAGAGCTTTAAATTGGTTGGGTCATCAAATTTCCTTGCATGGAAGAAGAGGACATATTTGATCCTCGTAGAAAATGAAATCATTGGATATGTTAAGGGTTTAATCACTGAACCACCAAAAGAAGAAGCTCAAGCTCTAACAAAGTGTATTGAGGGGGAGATAAGGGCTCAAAGAATCCTTATAGAATCAATCGAGGATTCTCTCATCCCTTATGTAGCAAAATTGGAGAAGTCAAAAGACATCTATGGTACGCTGGTAGAATTTTTCTTCGTAAGCATTGCAGGAGAAGTAATATCTTTGAGAACTGAGCTATATAAGATGAAGGTATAAAGGAAGAAGGGATAACCTCATACCTTATGAGGGTGTCACGAATATGAGACCAATTGCAAAAGTTGGGGGAAATAAAGAGATGACCATCGTGGTGTTCAATGCACTACCTGATGAATGTGTCAACTTTGTATCAAGCATCTACGGAAAGAAGGAAGCCACCCCATTCAGTGAACTCTAGTCATTGTGTAAGATTGAAGAAACCAGTTTGAAGGCAAAAAGCAATGTAGGACCAAGTGGACAAGTTCAAGCATTTGCTGCCATGGCTAGGGTAAAAGGAAAGATTGGTCCTCAGAAAAAGAAGAAGATCGTTATGTCAAAGATCCAATGCTATGGCTGTTAGGAATATGGGCATTTCAAGAGAGATTGTCCGAAACTCAAGAAGGACAACAAGAAAAGGAAAGAAAGGAATGAAGTCCATGTCACCGAAGGAGTGGAAGAACATGAGAAGAAGAAATCAAAGGAGGAAGTGAAAGATCTCTACTATGACTGAGATAATCTCCTTCACTTAGTTCTTTTCAGTTTTTCTGAAAGATAACTATCATGGTAGAAAGCATTGTAAGTATGATAGGATGCATCATATTAGAAGCGTATGATTGAAGCAAGAGCTCATTATAGAAGCTTGAAAGGATAATTGAAGTAGAGGTCTACATGGATGTAGCAATCATCATAGAAAGGAAGTAGCTCTTGGTAAGCTCATTGAAAGCATAAGTAATATATATGGTTGAAAAAAAGTCATCTAACATGATAAGATAAAAATAATTCATCATACATCATCATCATTAGAAAGGAGCATTTGCAGGATGAGGATAATCAAGATCCTCCGTTGGAATCTTCATTAGAAGGTTCACCTCTACTTGTAAGAAGCGTCTCATTGGTGATTCCACCTTGTGTGGGATCCATTGTTTAGAAGGATGATGGTATGCTGACAAAGGGGTGCAACATGTCAAAATGGTTGAAGAACTTTCAAGCAAGGAAAGGAAGCTGCGAAAGGAAGTCGAGATGACCAAAAGGAGAAAAGAGGTATGTATATATTTGACAAATTAAGTCATATCACAATATAGTTGCATATAACAAGAAGAAGGATCTCTTCCTTTGGTAAGATGCATGAAGGCATATGTCTTAAGCTAGTTCACATATTTACAAGATGAATCAACATAATATATCCTCATGGAATATGAGGTGGTTGACAAAGATGAAGGAACTATGTATGGAAGTTCCTAGGAAGCAATATGTGAAGAAAGGAAGAAGAGTGCGTGAAAGATGCAACTATAGTCACATAAGATAAGTGATCAACATCCTATGACTAAAAGAATTGGCTATGACATCTCCAAAGAGAAGGTATGAAGACTCTGATGAAGTTTGTAAAAGAAGGAGACCCTTGACATTGAATGTCTTGGAGATGTGTTTATGAATATATAGGATGTTGATGTTGTAAACAAACAAATGTCATGATGAAAGACCATCATAAAAGGTAACTTTGATCTGATGTTCATCTTTTAATTTTGAACAACATCTAGTTGAGTTGAAACAAGACTACCGAAGGAGAGTTATAGATGTCACCTACAACTCGTACTCATGGGAATGGATAGAAGATCCTGAAAGAAACATGACTTGGAAGAGGTAGCTATATGAAGAAAAGCTAGATGTGGACTAGAAGATCACTCTTCGATGAAGAGAAGAATGACATGACTAATGGTTCAACCTTATGGTTTGTTGAAGGAAAGTGATGAATCACTGATGCCCTATGAAGAGAAACCTAGAAGATGAAGGCTTTTGAATCATAAAGATGAAATTCATGACATCGAAAGGAGGAGCCCTATGAGCAGCTGAAAGTACCATGATCTCCACCAAAAAGCAGAAAGCTGTTGTTGGTAACATGTCCCTAATTAAGAGGGAGCTTGGACAAGTCCTTGGATAAGAGGGAGCTTGGGTATATTCCTTTTATAGGAACTTGGAAGGAGTATATGTTCCCTAGTTAAGAGGGAGAGATAGACACATCATTCTTGTCTTCATGTTGTGAAGAAAGAATGGAGGATTGGATAAGCATCTGAGATTGATTCTGATACTCTTTGAGGATGTGGTAGGGCATCCAATAGGCAAGAGTAGTCGAAGAGGAAATTCCTTGAGGATGTGCTATTTCAAGATTGGAATTGTCCTAAAAGGACATACCTTGTGAACACCCGGGTGGGGTATGTGCCTTGAGAGACAATGATGATGGTCTCTATCAATCATTGGTCTCGCCAGCATTGTGCTCTAATCTTGTGGAGAGATAGAGCTGTTAGCCAAGGCCTTGCTATGTGACAATGTTGGATGCTCTGGTATAAGCTGATAAGATAGCTTATGAGATGGCTTACCAATTCGACTCATCTTATGAGAATTCTTTAGTTTGAGAATGTCCAAGTACCTTGCATGGATTATGAATACCTCCCTAGTTAAAAGAGAGTGTTGAAATATGTAACTAGGTTGGGTCTTCATAATGACATATGTAATCATGATTTTATGTATTTGATGTAAAGAGAAAAATAAAATTATTATTGTTATTCTTGAGGCATGGGTTTCATGCTCAAGGGAAATTTATTTTTAGGTCAAGCACCCATTGAGTGCTTGTAGGGCTTGTCATTGAGTCATTGTCATGTACAGAAGACCCATTTGGGCTTGTTACATATTGTAAAGAAAATTTTATTTGAGTCAAAATAGAGTCAAAGACCCTCCAAGACCTTGTCATAGTGCTACA
>APFE031498146.1:140594-183059 GCA_000404065.3 Pinus taeda
TACAATACCACGGGCGGATGCCATTTACAATACCATGGGTAAATTCCATGGGTCAATGAATAATATGGGTGGATGAGTACCATGGGTTGATTCCATTTCCCATTCAGATAACCTCTGTGGCACCTCTGCACTGCGCCTTCTGTGGCGCCTCTGTGGCGTCTCCGCACTGCGCCTTCTGTGGCGCCTTCGCACTGTGCCTTCTGTGGCGCCTCTGTGGCGTCTCCGCACTGCACCTTCTATGGCGCCTCCGCACTGCGCCTTCTGTGGCGCCTCCGCACTTCCGCAGCTACAGCGCTCGAGAGATCACCCTTCATAGATTCTCTTTCAACTTCCCTTTCATAGATAAAACTTTTAAAACAATAACCTAATATTTCAGATATGAAGATATTCGATTTGCAAGAATGAATTAGCCAGGTGATCTCCTTTGCTTTATATAGGCAAGCTTCTTCCTAAAATCATGGATCAATACCATAGATAACCAATACAAGGGGCCATTTTCCATTCGGATCAATAAAGTGGACCAAGCTGTAGCAGGAAAGGGACCAAGATGTGCCATAGTTTACCAATGTTTTTCATACCCTTCACATGAAGTTGCGTATCAAGTATTCTGAGAAACATTTTGTAATCAAGTACCATGGCTACCTACATAGATACATCCAAGACGAGATGGATTTCCTAGACATCTCCTCACTCGGCACGGCGTACCAATACCCCATCAAGATTGAGCAGAAGTTTAAAAAGAAGAAGCGAGACTTTGGATCTGTGAATCCGAAGTAAGGGAAAGGTGACCGCAAACCATTGAACAAAGATTAAAGCCAAGGCAGCATGACCCAAGACAACCTGCGAAGGCCACAAGAAAAGGATAACACTGTGAAGCCAAAGAAGGACATGGGAAGGTGGTGTGGTTCCATAAGAGCTCCACCCACAACACAAGTGAGTGTTGCGCCAAGCAGTCACTCATGGCCAAGTTGAAGGCTTCAGAATTAGATGCATGTTCCGACTCTGAGTCAAAACTCGACAAGGGGAATGACAAAGGGAAGCATATAATTTATGCAGAGCCCAATGCCACTATCGCCACCACAAAGATCCAGAAGGAGGAACTTGAAGATCCAGAGGAAGAGGATTGTCTCCTCCACTCCCAGATGTGGGTAAAGGGTTCCTCGCTACAGTTCATTTTCAATAGTGGGAGCCAAAATAACCTCATTGCAACATAGGTCATGAAGTCGTTGGTCTTACCACCACAAGAGACCCTCAATCATACACTATCGCATGGCTTCACCAAGGACAAGATCTGTGTGTGAGGTTACAATGTCGCTTTCCATACAGCATCAAGCCCTTCATGGATGAGGTATTATGTGACATTGCTCCCCTTGATTTTTGTGATGTATTATTAGGCCAAGCATACTTGTGGAAGAGAAATGTTGTGTATGATTTAGGGCCTTGTGTTATTCTTGTTACATTGGGAAATAAGTTGTACAGGATATCGAAGGTAGCAATGCCTACCACCATCTCTCTGGTTACTGCAAAACAATGAGTAAGCTCATTTCAAAAATCAAGAAATTTTCTTTCCTGATGTTATGCCCTCAAGGAAAGAAGAATACAATGGCCACAACCTACAAACAGGGCCTCTCCACATGACAACAACAGATGGACAAGGTTGTGGAGGAGTATGAGGATCTCTTCACCTCCCCCGAAGGGTTGGCTCTGCACTTTCAGGTCAAGCACTCCATTGATCTAACCCCAACTGTGTCATTACCCAATGGACCAATATATCAGCACATTGTTCTGGAAAATGATGAAATAAATAGGAAAATTCAGGAGCTACTGTAGAAAGGTCATATTCAGCTGAGCTCATCTCCCTGTGGGATCCTGACCGTGTTGGTACAGAAGAAGGATGGAACTTGGAGACTATGTATTGACTTTCGAAAACTGAACAAGATCACTGTCTAGAATAGGTATTCGATCCCATGAATTTATGACCTTCTGGACCAACTCAAGGAGGGAAAATATTTCAATAAGATTGACTTGAAGTCCGGATATCATCTGGTACCAATCGAACCCTCCGATGTGTTGAAGACAAACTTCAAAGCTAAGGAGGGCCTTTTTGAATGGTTGGTTATGCTTTTCAGGCTAACCAATGCTCCTAGAACCTTCATGAGGCTAATGGATGACATCTTGTGGCCATTCACCAGCTCATTTGTACTGGTATAGTTGGATGACATCTTGATTTTCAGCCAGAGTTGGGAAGAGCACCTCCACCACATTTGGTAGCTTCTCCAAACACTGCAACAACACAAGCTGTGTGCTAATTTGGAGAAATGTACCTTTCGCATGACCCATGTTTAGTATCTAGGATAAATTATTGATGAACAAGGGGTCCATGTGGATCTAATCAAGATCCAAGTCATTCGAGATTGACCATCACCAACCACTCTGACACAGCCTCACAGCTTTCCAGGTCTTGCCAATTTCTACTACAGGTTCGTGTTGTGGTTCTCTCATATCACTTGGCCCTTAAGTCCATGAAAGGAGGGGCGAATGAAAAATTATTTTTATTTGAATCTCAAGAGAAGGCATTCACAGAGTTGAAACATCACCTTTTCTCTACATTAGTTATCACATTACCAGACTTGTAACAACCATTTGAGATCAAGACAGATGGCTCTAACTATGCTATTGGGGAAGTCCTTACTCAATAGGGGCATCTAGTGGAATATCACAGTGAGACACTTTTAGACATAGTATGGAAGTATCCCACTTATGACAAAGAGATTTATTCCATTATGCAGGCCTGCCAACAATGGAAGCATTACATTTTGGGGAAGGAAATGGTCATCCACACAAACCACTGACCCCTGTAGTTCATACAGATGCAAGGGAAGTTGCAGAATGATCGCCATTACAAGTATTCCACATATCTACAACAGTTCCATTTGAATATCAAGTACAATAAGGGCAACACAAATAATGTTGCACACTACCTCAGCCGACCTCTGACCATGGCGTTAACCACCATGCTCAACTCTTATGGGCATGCAACTTTTGATTGGCCACTTCTCTACAAAAGTGACCCAGAAATCGGCCACACATACCATACGCTCTTGGAGGGTTAGCAAGTTCCATATTTTCACCTACATGAGGCTCTGTTATGCCACCTAGGATAGCTTTGTGTTTCTTCAACCAAGTGTATGAAGATGATTTTGGAAGTGCACTACAGTTGGGTCACTGGGCATTTTGGGTTCCAGAAAATGTTGGCAGTATTGTTGAAGTATTTCTATTAGGTGAATCTTTGAAAATATGTCGGGAAGTACATCAGATCCTACATTGCCTACACCATTTCCAAACTGACCATCAAGAAGAAGGGTTTCTATAATGTACTACCTACCCCTAGTCGACCTTGGGAATCCATCTCCATGGATTACATGTGAGGCCTTCCTTCTACTAAGTAGGCAATGACTGTGCTTTTGTAGTCATCGATAGATTCTCCAAGATGGCCATTATAGTGGCCTACAAGAACAGTATTACAACAGATGCCAGTATTAAATTGTTCTTTGAATGAGTGTGGGTACACTTTGGGATCCCACAGTCTATCATTTTAGATCGAGACAATAGGTTCCTTAGTACATTTGGGTCCAGTCTATGGTCGATGCTAGACACCAAGCTCACTAAGTAAACATTTTTCCATCTCCAAACTGACGGTCAGACAGAGGTTGTCAATAGGGTACACATTTTGTGCATGTACAACTCAAATCATCCACACACATGGGATGAGAGCCTCCCCTATGTCCAGCACAGCTACAACCGAGCTCTCCATAGCTTGACGGGCAACAACCCTTTTCAGGTAGGCTTGGGATTCCTGCCACTATGTCCCATTGATGTGGCCATACCATTTGTAGTGACTCAAGCACATTCAAAACATCTGCCAATAGTTCCATGACATATTTGACAAAGCTAATGCTAACTACAAGCAACGGCATGATTGGCATCAGGTTCCCCACAAGTTCTAGGTGGGCAAAAAAGTTTGGCTACATTTGCAAAAGGAGCGCCTTGCTGGGCCCCACCACAAGATTCACCTACTTCAATATGGGCCATACAACATCACCAAGGCTATGGGAGATAATGGTTTTTAGCTCAACCTTCACCCATTCCTTGACCTACACCCAGTGTTCAATGTGGATCGCCTTTGGCCATACTTTTCACCATTACTAGACACATCAGACATTGCATAACAACTCACACCAACAGAGTTAAATCCATACTGCATGGAACAAGCTGCAACTGATTAGATCATGGACACACAGATCAAGAACACTCGCCAGTAGAAGATCCAACTGTATTGTGTTGTCAAAGATGGCCAACTCCTGCACCAAGGAAAATGGCTCACTATGGACCAAGTTTGGTAGAAGTTTCCTCATCTCATGGAGGAACTCAATGCAACGGAGACCATTGCTTCCTAAGGGGGGAGGAATGATCCAGGTGGATATTGGTGGCCATCCTCCTATTCCACTTGGACCCCCACCATTGTTTATTTTAGTTTTTCATTTTCCTTAATTATAACAAAGTTTACTATTTTTGGCAGTTTTTCAGGACCTAAACTTCCAGAGTCGTTTTGAGGCCCTAAACGATGTTTCTTTGGCAATGAAATCTAGGAGATTTCAATGAAATTGCATTTTCATTTGTATTCCTTGGAGAGATATTTCCAACAATTTATCATGAGCATCATATGGATATAATATGACCAAGTTACGACCTCGGGAAGTTGGCTACCCAACTAACCCCAACAGGGCCCATAAACTCTTGGTGTTACATCTCCTTGTGTTAGGGTTTTGGTTGTATAGGGTTTTCTCTTATTTTCAATAATAAAAAGGCCCTTGAGCCTCATTTTAACTTAGTTTAGAGGCATGTAGCCACCACATATCTTCTCAGAGATAAGCTACCATCAACCGAGCTAGTCTCATTTCCATTCTGTTTGTGAGCATATTTCATTGTTTGATATTAATGAAAGGAAGTGTTATTTCTATTGCATATCTATATTTATGGTTATATCTCTAATTTTTTGCATTCCTATTTAAATTCAGATCAGTGGTATCAGAGAAGTATACTCTTTCTCTGTTTTTCTTTGCATGTCCCCAACGAGGTCGGGATACAAGGAGTTAGGGCTCAAACTGGTTTAACCTTTGCAAGACCAATCGCGTAAATATCGAGAGCCTCCCATGGGGGAAGAAAAGAAAGACATGGGAGTAGGATATCCTATTAAAATATTGCTCGAGGAGGCCCTCAAAAAACAAAGAAATACGATCATGGATATCTTTGCCAAAATCCTTCAACGATTGCCCATCGACGGCACATCCATATCCAACAGCCCCTCTGGAGGCTCCACACTTGTTAAGGTACAAGTAAAATTTGATATTCCCATATTTGAGGGCCAAATATATGAAAATGTCGTAGATAAATGGTTGAATCTACTAGAAGGATATTTTTTGTTCATGATTTTTCTAGCCCAGAAAATATTACTTTTCCTCTTTCAAAGTTGCCCCCACGTCAACAACTTGTGGGAAACCTATTGTGAGCAGAAGGATGAAAGCACAACCTCAGTTTTTTCAGCCTCTACCACTTGGAATTCATTCCAAGACCCCATCAAGGAGCAGTACTACCCTGTTGAGAGCTACAAGGACAAATACATAAAGTGGATCATGCTACAGGAAGGAAGAGACCAAGATATGCCAGATTTTACCAATGTTTTTCATACCCTTTGCATGAAGTTGGGTATCAAGAATTCTAAGAAACATTTGGTAATCAAGTACTATGAATACCTACATAGATACATCTAGGATGAGATGGAGTTCCTAGACATCTCCTCACTCGACACGACATACTGATACACCGTCAAGATCAAGCATAAGTTTAAATAAAAGAAGCAAGACTTTGTATTTGCGAATCCAAAGCAAGGGAAAGGTGCCCCAAAATTTCATAACAAAGGAAAAATACAAGGCAAGATGGCTAAGGAAAACCTACCAAGGCCACAATCAAAGGAAAACACTGTGAAGCCGAAGAAGGACACGAGAAAGTGGTGAGAGCTCCACCCACAACACAAGTGAGTATCGAGCTAAGCAGTCACTCGTGGCAGAGCTGAAGGCTTCATTAGATGCATATTCTGACTCTGAGTTAGAACCCAACAAGGGGAATGACAAAGGGAAGCAGATTATTGATGTGAAGCCCAACATCACTATCGCCCCCACAAAGATCTTGAGGGAGGAACCCAAAGATCCAGAGGAGGAGGAGCATCTCTTCCACTCCCAGATGTGGGTATAGGGTTCCCTGCTACATTTCATTATTGATAGCAGGAGCCAAAAGAACCTCATTGCAGTAGAGTTCTTGAAGTGGTTGGGCTTACTGACCACAATGCACCCAAAACCATACACTATCAAGTAGCTTCACCAGGGATGACATCTGTGCATGAGCCAACAATGTCGCCTTCTATATAGTATCAAGCCCTTCAGGGATGAGGTATTATGTGATGTTGCTGCCCTTGATGTTTGTGATGTATTATCAAGCCAACCATACTTGTGGAAGTGACATGATGTGTATGAGTCAAGGCCTTGTGCAATTATTGTTGCATTGGGAAATAAGTTGTACAGGATACCGGAGGTAGCATGACTTACCGTTGTTTCTCTTATTACTGCAAAATAATGCAATAAGATTATTTTAAAAATTAATAAATTTCTTTTCCTGATGATATGCCCTCAACAAAAGAAGAAGACAATGGCCATGACCTCTAGATGGGGCCCCTCTGCATGACAACAGCAGATGGACAAGGCCGTGAGGGAGTACGAGGACATCTTCACCTTGCCCATAGGGGTGTCTCTGCGCTGTGATATCAAGCACTCCATCCATTTGACCCTAGGTTCACTATTACCCAATGGACCAATCTATTGGCATTCTGTTATGGAGAACGATGAAATCAAGAGGCAAATTCAGGAGCTGCTACAGAAAGTTCATATTCGGTCAAGTTCATCACCCTGTGGGAGTCTAATCATGTTGGTACAGAAGTAGGATGGGACTTGGAGACTCTATATTGATTATTGGGTGTTGAAAAAGATCATTGTCCAGAATAGGTACCCAATCCCACAGATTGATGACCTTCTGGACCAACTCAAGAGGGGGAATATTTCAGCAAAATTGACTTGAAGTCCGAATATCACCAGGTACCAACCGAACCCTCCAATTTGTGGAATATTACCTTCAAAACCAAGGAGGGTTGTTTCAAATGGTTGGTTATGCCTTCCGATTTGATGAATTCTCCTAGAACCTTCATGAGGCTGATGGATGACATCTTGTAGCCATTCACCAACTCATTTGTAGTGGTATACTTGGATGACATCCTGATATTCAGCCAGAGTTTGGAAGACCACCTACACCACATCTGACAAGTTCTCCAAACACTACAACAACACAAGTTGTGTGCCAATTTGGATAAATGCACTTTTGGCATGAGGCAAGTTCAGTATCTGGAATACATTATTAATTAATGAGGGGTGCATGTGGATCCAACCAAGATCCAAGTCATTCGAGATTGGCTAGACCAAACCACTCTAACAAAGCTCCGCAGCTTTCTGGGTCTTGCCAATTTCTACTGTAGGTTCATGTTGGGCTTCTCTCATGTCACTTGGTCATTGAGTCAAGTCACCAAAGGAGGAGAGAAAGAAAGGCATTCGTAGAGTTGAATATCAACGGAAGGCATTCACAGAGTTGAAACATTTCCTTTGCTTTGCATCAGCTCTCCCATTACCAGACTTGCAACAACCATTTGAGATTGAGACATATGCTTTTGACTATGCTATTGGGGCAGTCCTTACTCAGCAAGGGTATCTAGAAGGCATATCGTAGTGAGACAATTTCAGAGACTGTCTAGAAGTATCCCACTTATGAAAAAGAGATATATTCCATTGTGCAGACCTGCTAACAATGGAAGCATTACATTTTGGAGAAGGAAATGGTCATCCACACAAACCACCATCCCCTACAGTTCATAAAGATGCAAGGGAAGTTGCAGAATTATCGCCATCAGAAGTGGTCCACATAACTGCAACATTTCCATTTGAATATAAAGTACAAGAAGGGAAACACAAATAATGTAGTTGACTACCTCATCTAACCACCAAACATAGTGTTAACCACCATGCTCAACTCTTCTAGGAACGTGATTTCTGATTGGCCACTTTTCTACAAAAGTGGCCTAGAATACAACCACACATACCATACACTCTTGGAGGGTCAGCAAGTTCCAGATTTCACCTCCGAGATGCTCTATTATGCCACCTAGACACCTTTGTGTTCCTTCAAGTGAGTGTGCGAAGATGATTTGGGAAGTGTACTACAGTCATGCCACTGGGCATTTCGAGGTCAAGAAAATGGTGGCAATACTTCAGAAGTATTTCAATTGGCTGAATCTTCGATAGGATGTCAGGAAGTACATCGGATCCTGCACTGCCTATGCCATTACCAAATCAACCATTAAGAAGAGAGGTCTTTATACTTTGATGCCTACCCCTGGTCAACCTTGGGAATCCATCTCCATGGATTACATGTCACGCCTTCCTTCTACTAAGCATGGAAACAATTTTGTTTTTGTGGTCGTCGACAAATTCTTGAAGATGGCCATTATGACAGCCTACAAGAAGAGTATCACAGCAGGAGCCACTGCTAAACTCTTCTTTGAGCAAGTGTGGGTACACTTGGGGATCCCATAGTCTATCATCTCATATCGGGATAGCAGGTTCCTCATTACATTTTGGTCCAGTCTCTGGTCAATGCTGGACACCAAGCTCACTAAGTCCACAGCTTTCCATCCCCAAACTGATGGCCAGAAAGAGGTTGTCAATAAGATTCTCATACACATTTTGCGCATGTACAACATCAAATCATTTACGCACATGGGATGAGAGTCTCCCCTATGTCCAACATAGCTACAACCGAGCTATCCACATCTTGACTGGCCACAACCCTTTTTAGGTGGGCTTGGGATTCCAGCCACGATGTCCCATTGATATGGCCATACCATTTGTAGTGACTCAGGAAGATTCAACGCATGTCCAGTCCGAAGCCGACAAGGCAAATAACTTCATTAATCACATTCAACACATCCTCCAACAGGTCCATGACATATTGGACAAGTCCAATGCTAAGTACAAGGAGTGGCATGATCAGCATCGGGTGCCACACAAGTTCTAGTTGGGTGACAAAGTTGGCTATATTTGCAGAATGAGCGCCTCACTAGGCCCCACTGCAAGATTCACCTCCTTCGATATGGGCCATACAACATCACCAAGGATATCGGAGATAATTAATTTGAGCTCAACCTTACCCCATTCCTTAGCCTGCACCTAGTGTTCAATGTGGATCGACTTTGGCCATAATTTCCACCATTACTAGACACATATGACATTGTAGAATAAATAACACCAACAGAGTTAAATCCAGGCTGCATGGAACAAGATGCAATTGATCGAATCATGGACACGCATATCAAGGAAACTCGCCAACAGACGATCCAACTATATCGAGTTGTCAAAGCCAGCCAACTCCTACACCAAGGAAAATGTCTCACTAGGGACCAAGTTCAGCAAAAGTTTCATCATCTCATGAAGGAACTCAATGCAATGGAGACCACTGCTTCCTAAGGGGGGAGGAATGATCTAGGTGGATATTGTTGGCCACCCACCTATTCCACTTGGACCCCCACGACTGTTTCTTTCAATTTTTGAGTTTCCTTAATTATAGCACAGTTTACTACTTTTGCCAGTTTTTCGGGTCCTGAACTTTTGGAGCCATTTTGAGGCCCTAAACAACATTTTTTTTGGTAATGAAAGCTAAAAAGATTCAAAGAAATCATGTTTTTAGTTGTAGTCCTTGGATAGATATTTCCAATGAAGTATCATGTGTGTCAAACAGAGATGATATGAGCAAGTTACAACCTAGGGAAGTTGGCTACCCAACTAACCCCAATGGGGCCCATAAACTCTTAGTGTTACATCTCTTCAAGTTCGGGTTTTCTCTTATTGTCAATAATAAAAAGGCCCTTGAGCCTCATTGTAACTTAGTTCAGAGGCATGTAGCCACCACATCTCTTCTCAAAGGTTATTTACCATTGCACGATCTAGTCTCATTTCCATTATGTTTGTAAGCATATTTCATTATTTGATATTAATGAAAGGAAGTGTTATTTCTGCTACATCTCTGTATTTATGGTTATATATGTAATTTGTTGTATTCCTATCTAAATTCAGATCAAGCTAATAGTCCTATATAATCGCGAACAAAATGGAGTTGCAAAAAGAAAGAATAGATCCATTGAAGAAAGTGTGAAAGAAATGTTACACAATCAAGATCTACCTAAATTTCTATGGGGAGAAGCCACAAATACGCTCATCTACATCTAGAATTGAAGTTCCCGCATATCTCTAAACAAGAAAACTCCAAAAGAAGTGTTCACCAAAAAGAAGCTATTTGTAGATCATCTCCAGATCTTTGGGTGTCCTATATATATTCATATACCAAAGGACAAAAGAAAGAAGCTGGATCCTTCCAGCATAAAGGGAACATTTTTTGGGTATAGAAACTCATCAAAAGCTTATAGGATCTACATGAGAGATGGAAGTCACATAAAAGTCAGTCGTGATGTCATATTTGATGAAAGCATAGCATTGAAGAAATCAAAGGAACTATCTATAGACTCTGATGATAAAGAACTTCCTATATTTAAGGAGGAATTTGACCAAGGAAAGAAGAATCACACCATGTAGAAGAAGGTCTTTGTGAACCTTTTCAACCTATGGTTATCCCTAAACCAAGGAAAAGACCTAGTTGGTTGAAATATACACTACATGATGCAGAAGGTCATGGAGTAGTAGGATCATTTAGAGAAAGCAAGGAACCCATGAGATATTATGGATATGTTGCATACATGACAAAACTAAAATAAGGATAACCATCCTCCTTTGAATATATTGTAAATAATCGTGAATGTAAGGATGCCATGAACAAAGAAAATTGATCTACAATGAAGAATGGAGTTTGGGAGAGAGTACCTAGGCCCGAAGACAAATTTGTAGTTACTTCCAAATGGGTCTATAAGATCAAACATGCAGCCGATGGAAGTATAGATAAGCATAAACCAAGATTTGTGTTTATAGGCTTCTCTCAACTTGAAGGCATCAACTATGAAGAAACATTTTCTCCAAGAACAAGATATACAATGATTCAATCATTAGTCTCTCTAGTAGCATCGATGGGATGCAACATCCACCAAATGTATGTGAAGAATGCATTTCTAAATGGCACAATAAATGAAGAAGTCTACATATAGAAACCCTTGGGCTTTGAAGTCAAAAATAGAAAGGCATATGTGTGCAAGATAAAGAAGGCACTATATGGCCTCAAACAAGCACTAAGGGCATGGTATGCTAGGATGGATGCATACCTTCAAAGGATAGGATTCACAAAAAGCTATGTTGAGTTAAACCTTTACGTCAAGGTTGTAGATGGTGAACCTATAATCATTCTTTTATATGTAGATGATCTTCTCTTGAAAACTGTAGAAGGTATAATAGAAGAATATAAGAAGCAACTAGTAGCAAAGTTTGACATGAAGGATCTTGGGTTGATGCATTACTACTTGGGACAAGAAGTCTCGCAAGGACCTAATAAAGTTTATATGGTTCAAGGAAACTACGTGATCGAGACACTGAAAATATTTGACATGATGGACAACAAACCTATGACTAATCTGATGATCACAAACTTGAAGAGACTAAGAAGGTCTGAATCTAGCCTTGTGGATCCTTCGAAGTATAGGAAACTCATTGGCTCACTGATGTACTTGGTGAATACTCGACTAGACATATGCTTTGTAGTAAAAGTTCTCATTCAATTCCAAGTGGAGTCGAAGCATGATCATTAGGTAGTAGTGAAACATATTCTAAGATATCTGCAAGGAACCATCCACTATTGTCTAAAGTGTGACCGAAGAAATGATGTCCATCTAATTGGATATACAGATTTTGATTGGGGAGGAAATGAGAAAGATGGAAGGATAACTATGGGAGGATGTTTCAGTTTGGGATCCTTAATAATCTCATGGATGAGTAGAAAGAAAGACACAGTTTCTTTGAGTAGTGTTATTGGGATGGGGTCCCCTAGGTCAGTTTTGGGGTAATAAACCCAAATTTTGTATAAAATTTTGTAAGAGATGTAAAGTCTCCATGATTTGTGGATGTGGAGTGCGTAGATGAATAAGAGCCAAAGGGGCTTAGCCTCTTGTTTTGGATAAGTTTTGAGTTAGTTTTTGATATTCAACCATGGTCCATGGACCATGGCATTGTATGAAAAAAGTCTATAAATAGTGAGTCTAAGTGAAAGGAAGAAGTAACTATATGAAACTAAGATAGAGAATTTGGTTGATTGAAGAGTCTAGGGGAGGAGCTAGGGCAGGAAGGCTCTGCTTCCTATACTTAGATAGGGAAGAAAGGCTCTGTAGCTCAGTGCGTAGAGGCCTAGGTAGAGTCCGCAACTGAGTTTGCGGACCCCTGCAGTTGTGTGTGCAGGGAAGTTAGAGTCTATAATCCTTGAATTGAAGATCAATAAACGACAATTTTCTCAAATAATTATTGAGTATTTCTATTATATCTATTAATGTTTTATGTTGTTGATAAATGACTTGTTTTATGAAATATTGGTTGAATGCTATGCAATTATCATGAATCTATCTTAATAATGTATGTAATACATGTTTAAACACTTCCATGAAGGCTCTGGTGATTTCTCTTATGTTTGTTGATGACTTAAGTAGATCTACGTGAACACCATCTTAGGGTTGCTTTTTGAAGCACGTAAGTAGGTAGATCAATTGGTAAAGTTCTGCAAGGATTGATCGTGGACCTTCGCGAAGGTCTGAAGGCCATTTTAATAGAGTTACAGTAACAAGCCCTAGGATTTTATCGATCTGCATGAAGAAATATCCAAGGCATTGGAAGACATCACATAAGTCTCTGGATGTAGAAACTTGGTTCTTGCACCCCCCCCCCATACTATTTTAGGTGAGACTATAGCCTATGCTATGTGGGTTGTTTCTAAAAGGGCTAATAGTGTAGGGTTTTGTTGGTTGGTGCAACTAACTCCCAACCTAGGTCAGGACCCCCTAAGCCAACAAATCGTTCCATTGTCGAGACTGGGATCTGCTTAAAGAGATGTATGATGTCGCATCATTGGAATCCAACAAAGAAGGAAATTAAGAAATGGTTGGATCGCAAGATTCATGATTTCGTAGCACAAGCAAATAGGAATTTGCATTTGTTGAAGGGGGATTGGTTGAACATATATATGTACACTAAGATAAACGAGATCTTCTTCTGCACCTTCCCCATTGAGATGTATGAGTGGTTATCCAAATTGATAGATAATCAAGGAAGGTGGAAGCTCAATAGTCCTATAGTGTGGACTACAGAACTAGTACGATGACTAGAAGCCTATGAAAACAAGACTGCACATGTTGTCGATAATTGTCTCGATCGAATTTTAGGAGGATTTGTTACATAATTTGTAGTCAATACCCGAGTCAGCTACAACAAAGCAGAGAAAAGATTATTCAAGGGGCTGCGAGGTAAGTACTTAAGATCATTGAATACTTGTCTTAAAAAAATTTTAAGTGAAAAACAGGTGTTGCCATTACCTTGATGTTTGGAGCTACGCAGAGTGGACAATTCTTCAGAAATCATGAAGGACCCGGACTAGAGTATAGTCCATTGATTGGACCTCCTTCAAGCAATGACGAAGGGGCGAGGTAGACTATGCCATGAAGCATTGTTTAGCTAATCACTCAGGGGATTCCCAGAAAAAATCATCCATCCAATCGACCTCTGCCTCCACCTCCACCCTTCAATATGGTGAATGCATTGAAGATGCCAGTCTTCCAGGGAATAAGAAGTGAAGATTTGGAATAGTTCTAGTTTTTTATGAACGTTATATGGACAATGCAATAGATTACTGGTGACAATATAAAGAAGGCACAATTGGTTACCACTTTGTAGGATTGTGTGATAACTTGGTACATTAAGTATTGTTCTGATAATTCTCTTGCAATGCTAGCAGAGACTAAGATGACTTTCAACAAAGAGTTTAGTAAACCTAAATATGACTCACAGTTAGTAATTGGATTTAAAGAAATCATGATGAGGGTCAAAGAGACACCTTGGGAATTTGATCGGAGGTTGAAATGTCAGATCAAAGAGGCTAACATGTAGATCACAGATAGCTAGCATTACGAATGGTTTATAGCATTGCTTTTGCCCCACTTGAGAATTGCTCTATCACAATAGAAGATAGAAACACAGAAAGAAGCCTTTGAGATCGCGAGGTTGCATGCATCACCTATTCAGAATATGAACATGGGAGTATAGTAGATCCACTCATAGTTAGAGAGCTTACACTTAGAAATACAGAGTTTGAAGAAAGAGAAGGAGATTAAACCAGAAGCACATGTAGAAGTCTGGTGTTTGAAGTGCAAGGGCCATGGGCATGATAAATATCATTGTCCCATGTACATGAATTATATTACAGGAGGGGGGCCAATTCCCTTGAATCCAGAAGCCCCAGCATGGCCAAACATGGGGTCTAAATTGTGGTGTGCCATTTGTCAAGTTATTAGGCAACATGCGACAGATAATTTCCATTTACTTCAAAAGTTCATTGAGACACCCCAGCAATTGTTCTATAATTTCTGCAAATATGTGGGCCATGATGAGCACCATTGACAAAGCTATGAGCTGATGATGGAAAGAACCCCTACGCACCATATGCAAGTAGAAATGAGGCCTCCAGATCAAGGCACCAGAGGATCATGTGAAGGATATCAAGGTCAAGGATGGAGCTGAGGAGGAGGAGGACCTGGTAGAGGTTGCGGTTAGATTATCTGCGATAATTGCAGATAGCGAAGGCACTATGAGCGAGTGCCAAAATCCTACACACCCATTATGTCAATATTGTAGATAGTTTGACCATACTATAGAAGAATTCCAAATGCTAATAGCTAAAATGCAAGAGAAGAAAATGCAGCTTACGCAGAAATGATGAGGCTAAGCCCCACGAGGAAGATCAAAGCATTAATATTGTGTTAAGAAGTGGAATGACGACTGGTGCTGATAAAGGTAAATAACCTGATGAAGAGGGATGGGTCCAAAAAGTGGCAAAGAAATAAGTTGACTTTGATTTGGATCACACTAAGGAAACATTTATGGAAGCCAAGAAGAGCTTCACTGAGGCCTCCACCTCAAGAATCTAGGACAAGATACAAGAAACCAGCATGCCTGCAAAGGTTGATCCTTCTGTACTCACTATGTTTTTGGAAACCTGAATGAAGTTGTTGCATGATAGCAAGGCTGTGGAAGGCCTACAGGAATTAATAAATAAATGTGCCAACAAAGAGAAATCCTCTGATGGACACTGCGTGGTCAGAAAAATTGGCAAGTATAATGCACGAACAGGGCGAGATATGAGGCTAACTGTGTAGATAGATGATTATGAAATGGATCAAGTCATCTTGGATCTAGGGTCCAATGCGAATGTTTTACCAAAACAGATATGGGAAAGGATGGGGAGACCTATGTTGCAATGGTCTCTGATTCAACTCAAGATGGAAAACTAGCAGAAAATCATCCCTATGGGATGGTTATATGGAGTAACAATTGATATTGAAGGTGTGAGAGTGGTGGCAGAATTTTAAGTTATAGAAATTGCTGACGATAGTAATCCCTACCCCATGCTCCTGGGAATTGACTGGCCTATTGATATGAATGGGGTCATCAATTTGAAGAAAATAATGATATCGTTTGAAAGAAAGTTGCTACGAGTTATAGTGCCACTAGATCCTGTAGAAGGGGCATGCTATACTGAACCAGTTTGTGATTATGAAGAAAGTGATGATGAATTGGAACAAATTTACAAAATAATAGCATAAGACTAGGACTGGATCAATCCGAAAGCATATGGGGAGATTGCATGGGACCAAGATATTTCCTACACCTCGAATTCAGATGAAGAGTTAAAGCATTGGCAGAATCACTTAAATTAATTTTCTACATTGTGATGAAATATGATGATGAAGTCGTTGCACTGTGTTTCGTTTAAGGTAAGAAAATTACTTATTATGATGGTTTAACTGATGTAGATCTATTTTTGGATGAATTTGAGCATTAATTCCTTGAGGAACACCACTTTCAAGCATTGGATTTGGTGTTGCATGCTACGTCTGCATGAGGTGGGGTACACATAAGGATTTTTCTAGATGGCGAGACTACATGAGAATTATGAAGCTACATTTTGGGTGTGCTAACACTAGACTAACTGAGAAGTATAATAGAATGGATGGTCCATGTGATCACCTGGAAAAACGGACTAAGGCATGGGGCAAAGAACTGCAACTAGAATGGGTACACATATTTTGTCATACCTTGGATACAATCCCCATGAACTAGTTTCTTAAAATGGAGCTCTGTCATGGCACCATGGAATGGGATGTATTGGAGGAAGGGTTCTTAATGAATTTTATTTTTGAGGATGGTTTGTAAGGATTGATGAAGCACTACAAGAAATTAAAGTGATTATCTTCAGAACACCGAAGGAATCTACAGAATGGACCCAACCAGATTGGAGCACCCAGCTACGCCACACACTAGAATGCTACAATGTGACCGCTAAAGAGGAAGAAGAAGACCCAAGGAACATCAATATTCCAGAGTTAGAATGGAATCACAAAGTCGAAGGACCCAAATAGAAAACCCAGACATCTCAACACCTTAGAAAACAAAGTAAACATTGACACTAAAGAAGAACCGAAGTTCGTGAAAATTGGAGACTATTGGAATGATGCTACAGAAGATAAGGTTGCAGAATTACTTTGTGAATACCAAGATCTTTTCCCCACTAAGTTTTTGGATTTAAAGGGCATAATCAAGGATTTCGGTGTTATGAAGATCACATTGAAGCTGGCTGGATGCGAAGCCTGTTAAAAAAAGGCCTTATTGACTTAATCCTAAGTATAAAGAAAAGGTGTGCTAAGAGCTAGATAAAATCCTAGAGGGAGGCATCATAGAAACTGTTGAAGAATCCAATTGGGTGAGCCTAACGGTGGTCCAAGAGAAGAAACAAAAGGGTGAAATAAGGATTTGCATAAATCTGTGGAAGCTTAATGATGTGTATGTGCATGATTTATTCCCAATGTCATTTACAGATGAAGTGTTAGACAATGTTGGAGGGTAGGAGGCCTATTCATTTATTGACGGTTCTCGAGGTATCTTCAAATCAATATCACACCAAAGGATAGAAGAAAAACGACCTTCGTAATGGAGTGGGTTTGTTTCCAATACACTGTGATGCCTTTTGGATTAAACAATGCACCTTCGATGTTTTCTCGCGTAGTCATAACAACATTCAAGGAGTTCATTCATAAGTTTATGGGAGTGTACTTTGATTAATGGAGGTGTTTGGATTAGTGAAGCGCCACATAGAACGTCTGTGCCTGATGTTGGATACATGTCGTAGATACCAGATCGCAATGAATTTGAAAAAATGTGTATTCTGTGTTCCTTTCGGGATCTTGCTGGGTCATGTCATGCGCAAGGAAGGATTGATGGTGGACCCTACAAATATTTGGTAATTGTGAACTTGGAGGCCACTATGAATGTCAAGCAACTATGCGCAATGTTGGGACACAGGGGACACTATAGAAAATTTATCAAAGCTTATGCTTAAATTACTGCGCCCATGGAGAAACTGCTAAAGAAGGATGTGACATTTTGTTGGGACAAAGAATGTCAGTGCAGCTTAGATGTGTTGAAGGAAAATATGGTAACTACGTTGATCTTAGTATTTCCCAATTGGAAAAAGGAGTTTCAAGTACATGTGGAGGCCTCTTGCATTGCATTGGGTGTAGTGCTAAAGCAGGCCGGTGAAGGAGAAATGGACCATCTTATAGCCTTTGCAAGTAGGAAGTTATCGAAGGATGAGAAAAATTATTCAACAACTGAGCGCGAAGGGTTGGCCATGATATACATGCTACAAAAATTCAGGCATTATTTGTTAAGAGGGAATTTCAAGAAGCTCATGGGGGAGCTATGGGAGGCAATTGTGTAGGTAAGGAAATTGCGTAGAAGATTTTTCATGTAGGTCTATGGTGGCCAACATTGCATAAATATTCCAAGGCCTACTGTAAGGCGTACAATTCCTATCAAAGAACTGGAAGACCATCTCGAAGGATACCACTACACCCTCGAATATCTAACCAGATGGGCAAAAGCACAGTCGCTTAAGGATTGTACAGGAGCTACGAAAGCAAAATTCTTATTTGAGTATGTATTAACCAGATTTGGCTTCCTAAAAGTGTTGATGAGTGACACGGGTACGTACTTTCTGAATGAAATGATGAGCACATTGACTGAGGAATTCCAAGTCTACCATCAGAGAGTACACCATATCACCCATATGCAAACGGAATTGTTGAAGCCTTTAACAAGGTTTTGGAGAACGCGCTGACAAATATCTATAATGCGCAGTGGAATGACTGGGATATACATGTACTTTCAGTGCTATGGGCTTATAGGACTACTTGCAAGAAGTTGACAGGACAAACATCATTCAAATTGGTCTATGGGGTCGAAGCCGTAATGCTGATGGAATACATTGTGCCCAATCTGTGCATAACAACTTTGACGGATATGGCAGATCGTGAGGGCTTGGAGGAATAGCTCGCACAACTGATGGAGCTAAAAGAAGATCAATTTTTGGCAGGATTCCATCAAAAATTATAGAAGGAAAGTGAAAAAGCATGACATGATCACCATATCAAGCTTTGCATGTTCAAGGTAAACAATCTTGTCCTATTATATGATAGTAAATTCACTAAATTTCTAGGTAAATTCCATATGTATTGGTTAGGACCATATATTGTCCAAGAAATTACAGATGGAGGTGTAGTTTAGCTCGTGAAGCTAAATGGGGAACCCTTCCCCAGAAGAGTGAATGGAAGCAGATTGAAGTTGTATACAAGGGATCCTACACAATGAGTATATGGTAGCAGGATAGTCTTAGTGCTCCAGGCAATTGCAAGGGAGTGCGGGACTATAAAATATGCTTCCCAGTTTTAAGGAGAAAGTAGAGAGCAAGCTACATGGAGAGTGGCAAAGAGATGACAAATGAAGTTGCACTTAGGAAGCTACACCTTGGGGAACAATACCACACATCCCAATAGGGAAATGACTGTTGGAGTTGTTGTTCATGACTTGACGACTAGAAAGTGGTTAAAAGGAGCAGGGTGGGGCAATTAAGGAAACAATAACTGAATATTTTCCACCAAAACAAAATTTATTATCTAAATTTGGGGGGAATGGTCGTATTTGAATTCAAAACCCCCTATAAATTATGCGTGCCAATCCAACAGAGAACACTTTGCACTCTAAGACTTGTTGCTAAATTTTGTTGTTTGTCGCATATGAGCCAAGAATTATGGTAATAATTCCTGTCATGAGCAAACATTTCTCCCATAGCCTGAGAGCTAATTATGGAGAGAATAGCTGACCCCGTCGAGGACTTGAGTTCAGAAACCGTTGTGTCCAACACGTCAGGACCAAAAGTATCTAGTGTAGAAGCTATGCTTGCAATGCCCATAGCATCGAGGTCACCTAGACCAAAGCAGACTATGGCTTCGAAAAAGAAACTAATCGTGAAGGAAAAATCAAAGAAGTCAGTTCCTGTGTGTGCATCACCAAGGAAACATACCGAAACACAAGCAAAGCAGAAGAAAGATAAGCAACTAGAAGGAGCAGTGGACTTGGAGGAGGAAGAATTCCATGGAATGGAGGATATTGATGCTAGGGTGGAACCTATGATGAGGCTACCAAAGTATGTCCCTCCGTGGAAGAGAAAATCAAAGGTAACAAAGGACCCTAATACTAAGAAGTTTACAGTATCCATGCCCCTACTACCTAAGCATGTCCCCTTTGAAGGTCCTCGACTTGTGTGGATCCCGTTGTTAAAGATGGAGGATTGGGACCTTGTGGATGACATTAAGTTTCCAAATTTGGTGACGGATAAATATATGAGAAAGATCTATTACGAAGAAAAAAAATTTATAGCATTAGAGTAGATGGAATGTGTTTGCGGAGTTGAGTAGTCGAGATTGTTGAACATGCTACTAGTGTCACCTTATCACCACTCTAACATCAATACTGTGTGTGCGCCACCTCCTCACATTGGTGCATGATGGGTGCTTAAGGCTAGGAGAGCCTATCCCCATCACGGACATGTTGATTTACGGAATCATGTGGCTACCTTACAAAGGCGCAAACCCTGCTAAGGTGTTTGGAGGGAAGACTGGGGAGAAAGAGATTTTCGACAAAATGAAGAAGGAATACGACCTCCTCAAGAAGTCGCGAGGATATTCCATTCTCTCTATTTTAGACTAGACAATTCAATTTTCTACCCAAATTCTAGCAGGAAAGATTATAAGAAATGTTGTGCAGATAAAGTTCTAGTGCCAGTAGTTTCACTTGTTGCACAGTGCGCGGAAGGTGTACAGTTTAATTCGGTCAAGTAACTTTGTCATGCATTCCTAGCAAATTGTCGCTAGGCCCAGGAGGAAACCAAGTCATTCCACTATGCTTGGTTGCTACTATCAATTGTGATTGTTGCATGGATATTGCCTAAGGATAGCCAATTTCCTCCTCTCGAGGAAGGATTACCAGAGGCTACACAATTCGCCTCTTTATGGTCTACAAAGGATGGCAATGGATATCCATATGGAAATCAATCAGCATCCAAGGTTGTCCCCAACCTTGTTCACACAATTGTTAGCCTACGTAGTGTTCAAGGTTGACTTCCACAGAGTCCATATCCAAGCACAAAAGGATCTAGAGTAGAAATGGAACTAGTTTCCCTATTTGGTGTCAGAAATGGACTTGCAAGAGATCGTAGGATTATGGCCTACAAAGTGGTGTGCCCCATCAGAATTAGATGTTGGAACAAGCATGGGTGCGGAAAGTTCAGCTATGCATAAAATAAAGGAGGTTGCTGAGAAAATTGTGCATACCCTAACAAAATAGAAAACGAAGGAAGCTCTAGAAAGGCTCGAATAGAGCAAGAGCACGCTGCTAAGGAGAGGGCAGAAAAAGAGCAACGTGAGTCATAGAAAGATGATAACTCACCTTCACCGAAGACAGAGGAAGAGGATGTTTCATACCAAGGCGGAGGAGGTGATGACGGGCAGAGCCCCCTTGATTTTGAAAAAACCTGGTAAGGAGAAGAAGGGTGGAACATGGAAGAAATAGAAGTCTGACAAGCAGAAGCATGTGGATCCCATGGTACTAATAGAGGGTGATCTCGATGAGATCAACGATAAAATTCAAGACACCATGGCAGAAGTGTCGCATCAGTTCAAGCAGTAATACATGTAGATGCTTGGGGGCATCCAGAAGGATTTGCATGAGCTGCAACTCCAAGTAAATAGAATTTAGGTAGATGTCAGGAAGGTGAGCGAAGCACAAGCTAGTCTAACATGGGGAAAGAATACAGTCGCAGAGATGGACTGGTCACATGATGTCAGAGTCTTTCCTTTTCCTGAAGGGTCATTCCACGTAGAGACGGATGAGCAGTGTGCAGTGCTTCACATAGTCAAAAACATGGGGTTGATCCTTTCCACGTTGTCACTTGAGTCTTTCCATATGCTACATTATGGGGTCATGGAAGAGCTCAGAATCAGAGAACGATGAGCACTCACTGTCGTCAGTGAGTTCAAAGTCAATAATCAACAATTGTTCATTGATAAGACGCTAGATTTGAACGAAAAGGAGGTACTACAGGTGTGTTGTTCAAGTCTGGAGTCAATAGTATCAGAGGCCTGTAAGATAGTGCCTGAACTTCAAATCCCGGAGGATGCACAACTTGAAGCCAAAATCAGAAAATTAGCCATTGGTGTGCATGAGGCTAGAGAAAAATTTGGACGAGTAACTTTCGAGTTCAACATGAAGACTACAGAGCTACAGTTGAAGTTGCAGCCCATGACTCTTCCTAAGGTCTAGGAGCAGTGCAAAATCACAATTAAGGAGGGCATAGATACCTTGGATACCACAGTCACTGACTGTGTGAAACTGTTTGATTAGGTTATGGAGTTATTAACTAATCTACAGGAGGATCCGAACCTACAAACATTAAACATAGAGGTAAGGGAGATGAAACACCAATATGATGAGGTTAGGGTGACTACGCACACCTTAGCACCAGTGCAACGCCTTGCAAAGTTACAAGAAGGGAAGAAGCTACTGGCACAGGTAGAGGAAGCGCAGAAGAAAGACGCCTTGCTAAAGGCCAAGTTATAGCCTTGGTTGGATGAGGATTATCAAATCACAATCTCTATTCAAGATAAGCTTATGGGACTGCAGCAGATGATGAGGCTATCAATAGAAGGACTAGCCACTAAAAAATTGGTTGAGGAGGTTTGACAGGAAGCGTCGTAGAGCAGTGTTGAAATTTCACTGATCCAGGTGGAGCTAAGGGATCTTCATAATAATATCACAATGCCAGGAGAGTGACTCAAGGATGAGTCATAATATTTGTGTTGGGGGCTTATTGGGATGGGGTCCCCTAGGTTAGTTTGGGGGTAAAAAACCCAAATTTTGTATACAATTTTGTAAGAGATGTAAAGTCTCCACAATTTGTGGATGTGGAGCGCGTAGATGAATAAGAGTCAAAGGGGCTTAGCCCCTTGTTTTGGATAATTTTTTAGCCAATTTTTGAGATTCACCCATGGTCTATGAACCATGGCATTATATGAAAAATGTCTATAAAGAGTGAATCTTAGCAAAAGGAAGAAGTAACTAGATGAAACTAAGATAGAGAATTGGGTTGATTGAAGAGTCTAAGTCAGGAGTTAGGGCAAGAAGGCTCTGCTTCCTACACTTAGATAGCGAAGAAAGGCTCTGCAGCTGAATGTGTGGAGGCCTAGGTAGAGTCTAAAGCTGAGTGCGTGGACCCCTACGGCTGTGGACATAGGGAAATTTGAATCTGTAATCCTTGAATTAAAGATCAATAAAAAACAGTTTTCCCGAAGAATTACTGAGTATTTATGTTATATCTGTTAATGTTATGTGTTGTTGATAAATGACTTGTTTTATGAAATACTGGTTGAATTCCACATGATTATCTTGAATCTATCTTAATAATATACACAATGCATGTTTAAACACTTCCACAAAGACTCTGGTGATTTCTCTTGTGTTTGATGATGACTTAAGTAGATCTGCATGAACACCAATTTATGGTTTCTTTCTAATGTGAGTAAGTAGGTAGATCAACTGGTAAAGGTCTGCAAGGACTGATCATGGACCTTCATGAAGGTCTGAAGGATGTTTTAACAAAGTTACAATAACGAGCCATATGAGTTTATCAATCTGCGCGAAGGCAGATCCAAGGCACTGGAAGACATCACACCAGTCTCTGGATGCAAAAACTTCGTTCTTGCATCCCCTCATACTACTTTAGCTGAGATTGCAGCCTGCGCTACGTAGGTTTTTTCTAAAAGGGCCATTATTATAGGTTTTTTTTGGTTGGCACAACTAACTCTGAACCTGGGTCAGGACCCGCTAATCCAACAAGTGTTGAAGCTAAATACATTGTAGCCTGTGAAGTAAGCAGAGAAGTAGTATGGTTGAGGAAGCTACTATCCAACTTGTTTGAAGGACCGATGAACCCTACAGTGATACTTTGTGATAACACCAATTTTATACACTTATCTGAAGAACCATTGTTTCATGGAAAGACAAAGCATATAAACAACAAGTATCACTATATTCGAGAGCTAGTGTGAAATGGTGCGCTGCAGCTACAGTATATCTCCACTAATGAGCATGTAGCTAACATATTGACGAAATCACTTCCAAATACGAAACTTGTATACTTGAGAAACATGCTTGGTTTGTGTTGGCTTGTGGGGGCCTAACCCAGGTTCAATGTTAGTTGGACAAATAAATTCCTACAATATTGGCCCTTTCGGCATCAACCCACGAAGCGCAGACTAAAGTCTCACTCGAAGCAATATGGGGGGATGCTGGAACCAAGTTTCTGCACCCTTGAGATGGATGTGATGTCATTTTATTCCAACTATACTTGCCTTCATGTAAGTTTATTAACCCTTTGTTTCACTTTATAATACCTTCACGAAAGGGTACAATCATCTTCGGCACAACCCTAACCAGGGGTTGAAGTCCTTTCACGCTACTAGGGTAGTGAACCACGATATCTTCCTAACTAGGCTAAGTGTTTTATTATCATATCTTAGTTAGCTTCGCATAAATAGATGTTCCTACTTGCAGTCACTTATCCAACACAATTACATACATTCATGCATCATATTAGCATTATAAGTGAAATTTATATCCAATATAATAGATGCATATATAGGAAATAAAGACGTAGAAATTGTAGAATACTTCTCTTTATTGATAATTATGAACGATTACACACTCAACCCGCCCTCCGCACTCATCTGTAGGGATCCGTGCACTCAGTTGCAGACTTCTAGGCCTTTGTGCACTCAGTTGTAGAGCCTCTACCTATGTTATGACCCAAAACTTAGACTTATACTCAGAGCTATCTTTCATACACCATTCCATAATTCAATTATCTTCTTGATCTATTTTCCTATCTACTTAGAGCTTACCCCTATTTATATAATCCCATGGTCCACGGACCATGCATAGATCTTCTACAGCAGACATTACATTTTCATAATAAGGGAGGACAACCCTATGACTCTTTAAAAATTACATGCTCTGCGACCACAAAATGCAGAGCTTTTACATTTGGATTACAAAATTGGACCAAAATCTAGGCTTTAAGCCCCAAAACTACCCTTGGGGGATCCCGCACCCAACAGGCCCCCAATACAAACATCGTGAATCACCCTCGAGTCACTCTACAGGTGCAAAGATCTTAGCGTGAAGTCCTCCTAGCTCTGTTTGGATCACCACAATGTCGGCAACGCACTAAGCGACCACCTCTTAGACTTCTTCCACTCATTGTTCAATGATTGCTTCTGAACTACTGCTCTGAATTTTCTGCTAAGTTGACTGCAATCTCACAAGCTTCCCTTCCATGGAGGCTATGATTGTGAAAGCTTTGTCAATCCATGGTTGTAGGCATGCTTTTAAGAATACTTCCTTATGCCAAGCGACATCCACCTGTTCCTTGAGTGCCTTTTCCTCCTACATCCCTGTGAGCCTCTGGGTAAGAGAAACTGTCTGTGCGATCCCTTTTACCTTGTCATGCCTCTATTGTAGCTCATGTGCCTTTGTCTCTAGGTGCTCTACATTCAGGTCCTCTTGCAAGGTGGTTAGGGCCTTGAATGATTGTTCAAATAGCTGCATGAATTCCACCATTATTGTTTTTGTAACAGTGGTGGTTCAATGTTCCCTAACTTCCAGTAGAGTTAAAGATTGGGCCTTAAAATGCAGTTCTATAATCTATAGTTCAACTCCAGCTGAACCTTGGTCATCTCTGCTCAAGCGTCATGCACCCTGTGGCAAACTTGCGGATGCGCACCTCCACTGGTTCTTCTACTTAGATGTCCAACTCTGGGACCATTTGATAGGATTCCTATACTACCTGCATAAACTGCTTGTTCTACTCCACCGTCTCATTACACTATAGGCCCAACTGTTCAATGTTGATGCGTTGCTCGCTCATCACCTCTAGAGTGTGACTTTCTTGGGACCTGAGTTCCACGGTGACACCATCCTGTAAGAGGTAAAGCATCTCCCGAGGGAGCACATGTTCAACCCTACCCCTTTCAAATTGTTAACCATGGGCCTGTCAACCTCTATCTCTATAGTAAGTGACCCATCTGGTAGCACTATCGTGTTGGTCACCCTTGTCTGCAACATCTCCTCGGTAGCTAAAGTGTTGATCACGAGGCTGGTGGACATTGTGCTAGCCTATGGAGTGCGTACATGCAACTCCTGCAACTATTTCTTGAGATCCCCCAATACCAATTGTTGCTGCTCTTTGAACTGTTGGAGCGTCTCCACGATGACATCCTTCACCATTTCTTTGATTTCATGCAAATCCCCCTTAATGAGGGTGATCAGGTTGAAGAATGTCTTTAATGCCTTCATTTTATTTCGTGGCACTTCCTGCTCTTGCAGTCGTGGACACTTGAGTTGGGTGGATGTCATCTATGGGTGCATGCCATTTCTACCTCAGTGCCAGGCGAAGGTGACTTCTATCCTTCTCACCTTTCTCTTCCTATTTTCTACTGCTTCGCCAATTTCAAGACGTCGTGCACTTCCTGGGCCTTAGCCATTGCTTCCTCCTTTCTGTGCTTCTCTACTAGTTGCGCCATTTAGATCTTTGTCTCTTCCTTCTTGCGTTGCATGGTGGACTTATCCATTTCCACTCCAGAGCCTACTGGAGAGCACCACTCTAGCGGCCAAGACTCAAGAACTACAAATATCACATCATCTTTTGCTAGATATGGGAGGTTATTCCATGTCTTTGTAGGGTCCTTCCATGCCCTGATAAAAACATGGTGGAAATCCACTTTGAACTCTATAAAGCTCTTCAAACCAACGTATACTATGGGTGACAACCACTGCTTGTGATTGATCTCCATCCTAGTAATCATCTCCATTAATACCCAAAATATCTTGCTTTCTCTTATCCATTGTGCATCCTTGGTCGTTCACAACACAGTGTACTTCGCTACCTTTGAAAGGTTCAGCATGCCCAAAGGGAATTGGTTGTCTTTAGGCAGCTCCCATGCCACCAGTATGATCAACAACAGAAGCCACACGTAGTCAAATGTTTTTCCCTGCTCCTATTCCTTGCAACAATTAGCGAGGAACTCACCGCATAAATAGTGTTCCCAGTTGAACTAGACTCCTTCCACATATTGGGCTACTAGTGCAATCATAGGCATGGGCACCTCATCCATGTGGCACTTCCGCATCACTTTCCCTACTAATATTTGTGTCACAACCTTGACTGTGGGGTTGTTAATGTTGGAGATGGCATATCCTTGCTTATTTTTCTCCAACTTGAACTTCTTCTTCATCGCTTTTGCAAGGGCCAACTCGCCACCTTTTCCTTCTGAAATATTGGTTGGATCCTTCCCTGAGTAAGGTAGCCGCATGATTCAATGAATCAAGTGGTATGTGATTAGAATGTGCACCTCCAACCATAAACACCCATCATGCACCAAGCGGAGCAGCTGTCTTATGACGAATATGGTCACTCAAGCATGATGGTAATGCGACACCTAGAGAAGTTTTAGCAACCTGTCTTTCTCTTCACCCCTAATCCATTTGCACATCTCCAATTCAATCATTCTAGTTGTCGCGTCAATCCATCGGTGTATTAGCTTCTCAGTCGCTAAATGCAGGAATTTCTCATGATCCACGAGGTCCCAACCTTTAAACTTCAGTACAAGAACCCGACCTAAGTTTGGTCCCTCAAAAATAATATCATTAGGGATCAATAGAGTTTGTAGAGAGCTCTTGCTCTCATCTATGTCCTTCAACACTTTGGCTTTGCCCTTGCATAGAGGAACATATTTTGGAAGCCTGGTAATAGGGTCTGCACCCTGGGTTTCAACTTCCATTTCTTCTTTCTCCTCCCCCACCAGGATTTCTTCATATTCATCATTGTTAGCCTCCAGACTAATGGGCTTCCCCTTTTCCTACAGGATGAGCTTGTTCCTCTATAGGTTTCTTGGTGAGATGCACGTCGGTATCATAGCATGCTTATCCTTCTTAGGTCTCAGTGTTTTGGGTGATTTAGGGACCTCAACGATTATTCCAATGCTCTCGAGGGATTCTACTACCGCAATTTCCTGTCGGCTTTTTCGACTATCACCACTCCTGTGTCCATGGCTTCTGCAGGTGATGGCATAGTGCTATTCCAAAATTATTGTAGTGTCTCTAGTAGTTGCTCAAACAATGAATTTGCTTTCAGAGTCTTGAATAGGTCTCATTTCATGTATACTTGAGCACATGACAATTGAATTTTAAAAATGCCAAGTGTTTTTCACTAAATAGCCACTTGTAATTTATAGAGCCTTTTGAATTCAAATTCGACCATTCGCCCCACATTCAGTCCATTAATGCTAGATTGGTGGCATATTTTCAAGAATCTAACCCATAAATATCAACTTAAATGCTTTTCGCCCTCTCCATTTGGCCTCAAACCAACCATCAAATCATGAATAGTGACTATGACGGTCACTTTCCGGTGGACCTACACGCAAGCGCAACTATCGTCACGTTATCAAGAACCCTGTGACACTTCGTGCATTGCGTAGTCTTGAAATTGTGCAGCTCTCCAAACCAGGAGGTGTAGTTTATAATCCCGTACCTCCTTTCAACTGCTTGGAGCACTAAGACCATGTTGTTGTTGGCTTCAAACGACTGCCATTCACTTTTCCCGGGAAGGGATCTCCATTCAACTTAACCAAATAGACTGTGCCACCATTGGTAATCTCCTTAATAACATAGGGCCCCAACCATGCATTCTAAATTTCCCTAGAAATTTATCAAACTTACTATCATACAATAGCACCAAGTCATTCACCTTAAAGGTGCACAAATTAATTTGTCAGTCATGCCATGCCTATTTGCGTTATTTTTCGACCTACTGGTGAAATCCAGCCAAAAATCTCTCTTCTTCAAGCTTATCCAACTGCATGAGCCTATCTTCCAGGGCTTCACATCTGAAATACCTATGAGCACTACTATGCATAGACTAGTCATGATGTATTCCATAGGCATCACCACTTCAACCCCGTATACTAGCCTAAAGGGTGTTGAGCATTAGAAAAGGTATGTAATTTCCACTTATTTCTTTATCTTTTCCTTTAATTAATAAACTTCTTTGCATTATAAGATGGTTATATGATAAAGGATTATGCTAGAATTAAGGGGAATTGTGATTAATGTAAAATGGCTAATTGTTGCATTTTTCTATGCAGAAAATGAAGAAAATGGAAGATTGCCATTTCAGAGGAAAAGAAAAGGCAAAACCAACTATTGTCCCTTTGACAGGAAACTGCATTTAGACGAGGATATTAGTGGGCTCCAGTATTGCAGCAATGATGCTACAACTCTTGGGACTCCCTTCTTTACTTTTATCAACCTGGTTGTTTGTAACAAACTTGGAAGCGATGGTGCTATATGCACAAGTACTAGCTCTTGCTGCAGGGTGTCACTTGGTCAGCTGGCACAAGTCCACTAGGAGCTTAAGCCAACTTCTATGAGCTTTTAGAAAAATCTTTTAATTGTGATGGATGAAAACTAACTCAAGGGAGGCTAGTCTACTTGGAAAAAGAAGCTAAACGCTGAAAAGAAACGCAAACCCTAGCAAACCCTAGTTTTACTGACTAACCCTACTTGTGTAAGAAAAGAGATGAAAGTGGTGGAAATGGATGCCATTAACTCTTGGAAAGGTAAAATGAATGTGACTAAGCTACTTCTGAAGGAAAATATGGAAAAAGCATCTTTTTTTATTTTTGAGTAATCTTTTCAGAGTTATTATGCATGTGCTTTAACTATTTTTGACTGTCCAGAGGTTGACTGGCGAAAGGAAATGGAGTAGGTGCTTTCAGGAGCTTGGGAAGGTGAGAAAAGGGCCTAAGGGGTCCCTAACACCCTTCCAAATAGTTTCATAGTGTTCAGATCTCGATAAACCACTCACATGAACTTCTACAAGAAGTCTGCAGGGGTTCTACAGGAAGATCTGAAAGAGGACTTTAGAGGGTTGATGGTGGAAAAATGGTAAGTGGAAATGGAGGTTGGATGAGGTTGTGAATGGGTCTAGGATCTAGTGAATGAAGCTAGGGAGTAATTAAGGTGGTTGGATTTGTTCAAGGATGGAGGGAGCGACGCTGCACAAGAATGTAGGAATCAGTGCAAAGTGGGAAAGTGTGGCAAATGAAGGGAAGGAACCTTGGATTAGGGGTTAGAGAAGGTTGTATGATGGAGGAAGGGTAGGTAGGGAGGTATCACAGGTGTTCTGCACACTATTTTCCAAAACTAATCAAACAAAGACTAGGAAAACCAAAGATCTAGCTATTTTGACCTAATTTGACCTAAAAACTAGAAACATGATGAACAAAAGTTTATTGGCAGAAAACCATGCAAAATAACTATGGAAACTAAGCAAGAAAAGATCCTAAACATGCATGTACAACTTGTATCAACTTTTCCAACTAAAAATCTAACACTAGCAATTGCATGGAAAGGAAAAAACAATGCTTTTGTGGCAACAAGTATGCCTTGGTCTCATCTCATGGTCCCAAGGAGGGAGAGATGAGATCAAGGATTACTTGATGGCATTTTTTTCATATCTTTTCCTTTACCAAACTGTTAAATCAACCTGAAGTATGAAAAGCTATTTTAATCATAAAAAACGACTTAAGTAACAAAGCAAGATTTTAACCTAAATAGCAAAAATTATTCTATGAATGCAGCAAAAACACAGAAAAGTACACAAAGGAGGTACTGGCACTTGGGTTGGGCCTAAACCCAAGAGATATTGCCTCCTAAGAAAGCTCAAAGCTAGTACAAGGTGTAATTTATCTCCATTACTCAAAAAATAATCATGTCACAAAACTGTTTACAGCAAAAGCTCGAAGTTGAGCTGAAAGGCAAAGTTGCACTCAAGTGTGAAAAAAAAATGTTTAATGGCTAAACTACTAAGGCTTGAAGCCTTCCTACTTATGCACTACAAGGACTCCCAACATCCCTCCTTAACTTTAGGAGCTTGGCTGCTCAAGACTACAGTTAATTAGCCACTTCACAAAATCTGCTAGGTTGCCCCTTGAAATTATCTTTGGTGGGTTGTTGAACTCCAAGCTAATGGTGGAGAGCTCGAGGAAGGGGTCATTTAGTGCTGGAGACACCCTTCCGATGAATCCTCAGCCTTGTTCCTTCATATTTGGCTATCAATTGGCTCATAAATGCTTGACCTTGGTCCAAAAGATGTCCAAAAATCTGCAATAAACATGTATTAGACTTTGTGGTCAAGTGACTATTCTCATTCATTCAATTAACATAAATATATTCAAAAGCATGCATAGAACTATGAAGAATGGTGGATTAATCGATAATAATAAGCAAAATGAGCCCAATAAGTTACCCATTTTTTAGGCTCATCATCACCCCCTTGCTGAATGTGTTGCTCATCCTCTGAGCAACTAATCCAGCTCATCATCTTTGATTGCCTTAACTGCCTCTCTAACATCCCAGGCTTCTGAGGTGATGTCCTCTTCTTGGTCATGAAACCCTACTTTTCTCTCTACTTCCTCCCACTGCCTGTGTTCTTCTTCTTCTTTGACCCCTTCCAGCAGTCCCAAAAGAAATGGAGGGCTGAACTTTAGGCCAATCCAGCTGTCCTTTAGATTTAGCATTGACTATTTGTAGAAAGTTACTCTGGCCAAAGCCTCCCGCATCCTGGTTGGGGAGTGGTACTCCCTTATTTTCAGACTGTGGGACAAGGTGATCCATCTCCTGGTGCAAGCATGTATGCAATTATCACCCAACAGTCTCTCCATGTCCTTAAAGTGCGCGATGGCCTGATCTTGTCTTTCAATGTAGCCTTGGAGAACCCAAGGGTTGTTGGCCAAGTGCTGACGGGCATATACTAAAGCTGAGGGATCTTCTAGTTTTGCTATGATCAAGAGTGGCTCACTCAACTCCTTGTCCATAACTTCCCAAATTTCTTCTACCCTCTTTTCCTCATGGTTTAACCAAGAGGCCATGGCCATTAGTTTCACATCTCCCAATGCTGCATTAGGGTCCCATAGGTTCATGTTTGGAAGTGCCAAGTTGTGTAAATAGAATTCTGCTAACTTGGCATTGTCTTCTGCTCAGCTGTTGTCACACAAATACATGAACAGATTGTAGTTCTGGAATGGAATGGTGCCCCTTTGGGCCAATGTGTTAATTTGAAATTGCAACCATTGATCCTTAAGATATAATGTATATGACTTTGCAGGTTGCCTACATTGTAGGGCTTCTACTGCCCAGCTGGCCATGTAGGCCATCTGGGCTTCTTTCTCTTGCACCTGTTGTTTCAAAGTCTGTATTTCTTCTGCTGCCTGTTGTCGAGCGATAAAAAGTTGTCTTTTTAACTCCTAATTACCATGACATTAATTGTCAATCCAATGATGAATTTTTATTTCAAGTGTGTACTCAGTCTGAGGTAGCTATTTACTCAAGAGTAATGTTTTGCAGTATAGTGCTTAAAATCCAAAAGTAAATGAATGCTTGGAAAGAAATCTGACTACAAAAACATAGACTCAAATGCTCGGAAATCCAATTATTCACTCAGCAATCATCAATCGAGGATACAGTAGCAATAACTAATTCCTCTAGAGATTGATACAATTGAAATAAAACTAGGACAAGACAATCAATCTGAGAACAAGGAAGCAGTAACCAATGTTCTCTACAGTTGACAACCCTGTTGCACACCAAAGAAATCAATAACGCAAATAACAGAAAATGGAACAACAATTAAGAAATGGAACATCATCTACTTCTATAAATAGGATTGAACAACAAAACTCTATCCTATGTAAATGAATGCAGCAATAATTATAATCAACAAAAATTGAGTAACAACCTTTGAATTGAATAGCAAACAGAAATGGAACAACAGATGATCAAAGATAAAGTATAAAACAGTGGATTAAATCTGAATGTACAGCAACCCAAGTCAAGAACGCAACAAACTTATCATTAAAAGGGACAGTAATCTGAGCTTTGATACAATACGCATGAATCACAGCTATAAAGTAACAAGAATTGTAACAGAACAACAATCCCAAATAAATAGCAGTCACAATTTAAGAATACATCGTACAGTTGTACCAATTTAGGAACATACAGCGCGGTTAATCTGTAATCGAATGACAATCTATAAGGAACAACAATGTTATATCAATTATGAAAAGGAACATCAATGTGATACAAAGTTAAAATGATAACATAACATTCCTGTTGCAGATAACGATAGTATCCAATCAAGTATATATAACATCGGTGATATGTAAAATAGTAAAGTGTGTCAGATTACTGAACAGAGTAAAAGAAAGAGATCAAACCACACATGAAGCATAAATATATAATGCAGTAGTAGCAGTAGCATACTCCACCAAAGGTTGGGACCTTAGCCGCCAGCAGATGCTGCTGGGTTATTTCAGATGAAAAGAATGAACAACAACTCCCAAATCAGGTATTAATCATTAAATGGTGAAATCATTACAACAGCTGAAGCTTTGAGACTTACAGCATGAAGCAATCCTTTCATCCTCCTCTCCTATCAAGAATTTTTAATTCTAAATCTCTAATTCAAATCATAATTCTGAATCCATTATTATCAATTCTACATTCTCTCATCCATCCTCAATTCTCCATCATTTTTCCATCCCCCTCTCTCATCTCTGTTTTCATTTAAATAGAGAGATCAGAGAGAAGTTACAATAAAGATAAGTACAACATGATTTATATTACAAAATTGGTTTGTTTCCAACCAATTGATCAACAAGAAGATATATTTCCATCTATCTCTCAACAAGAGCAAGATGAATTTGGCTTTGCAGCTGAGATTTGGAGGACGGCCGCAACAACAAATCTGAGAAAACCGTGCTCAAAGAACCCTACGTTTCTCTTAGTACAAGCCGAATTTAGGCAAACCGTTCTTTCTTAAGTTAATTGGGTCCATTCTGGACAAAACCCATGTTCCATATTTTCTAGATTCGTCTTCATTTGTTCAGAATCTCAACTGTAAAACTATCACTTCTTATTCTAGCAAAATTCTGAGTTGGCACTTTTAATGGTCAAATCTTCAATCTAGAAATTATCTTGGAGGTTAAAAATGGTGAATAATGTTACAACCAATTTATTGAAACTATCATTGATAAAATCATGCATAATCATCAATTTATTAGAAATAAAGGAGAATAAATAATATTCATTCGTAAGATCATAAATCATTATAAAATAGAATTATATGATAAATCGTGATTAATAACATGATAAGGAAAAGTAAAAATGGATGAAATAAGTGTTAAAAAGGTGGTTGTATTCACGGCCGAACATACCCCCACACCGAATATATTGCATGTTCTCATGCAACAAAAAACTGAATATATTGCATGTCCTCATGCAACCCAAAGACAAAACCCATGTGTTAACCAAACAATAAAATTTGTTCGTCTCAACTCATGAAATGGATAGAACAAATGAATTCTTCCTCAATTAATGAATATTCAATTTTATCAATCTTGATGAAGGCATAACAATTAAGTTGCAGCAAAATATTATATAAATAACAGCAACCTTCATTAACCATTTTCCCAAAAACTACTAACCAGATTTTGTTGAAATTATGCAAGTAGATTTCAACTATATTAATGCTTCTATGATCCAAAAATCAGATCGTTTTGATGCACGGATCATGAGATATAAACAAAATGGCTATAGGTGAGAGTACATGATTTCTGAAATTTTATGAACCAATTTATCTTGAAATTATCTGGGTATGTGTAGTTTAATAATATGTCTGTGTTTTCCAAAGATCACAAGAATTGAGTTCATAGTTTTTTAAAAATATTATGGAAATCAATTTCTGCACTGAAATTGTATGCCCTAAATGAGAAAGAAAATAGAAAACATCCATCATGCATAGCAATTCCTCCCCCTCTCTGAAAAATTAGCATGCCCTCATGCGATGCTAGAAAACAAATTGAGGTGATTGCTACTATCTGTTGAAGTCTATGCTTGGTGTAAAACAACATGGAATAAGGGAGGTGTTGAGAATGAATAAGAATAACAATGGATGATAAAGAATATGAATGACATGGTCATAAGAAAGAAATGAATGAAAGGAACACTCCCCCAAACTCAAAGATGATATGTCGCAGAAAAATGGGAAGTGGTAAAGATGTGGAATGAAAGATAATAAATGATGCTCAAAATGGATTTACATGAAATTCTTCCAAATTCGTAATAAATCAAAAAATTATGCTATTTTACCTCAAGTTTTATCTCCAAAAGAAAAATGTGGAATGACATATAGTGTTGAAGTTGATGTAGGCAGAGTTGGTGCAGAACGTGATGCAAAAGGTGGAATCCAGGTAAGCACATCATGTCTGAAGAATTGTTCACACTCGTGAGTTGCTCGAGCCTCTTCTGTTAGGTGCAATAGTGTGGTCATGTTACGAATAGAGTTTACCCCCATACTTGTTGTTCTCCTATAAACAAATCACTATTTTGCATATAATTTTCTTGAATCCATAGTGTTAGTTTTGAATAACAACAGATAAGATGCATGCAAAAATTTCAATCAGAAAAACTTTTGTATACATGCAATACTGATATTTTGTCAAATCAACAAGTTATGGCAAAGTGCAGTAATCATATCGCATGCAATCCCATAATGCATACATTCCCCCCTCCAATTGAAAAAGGGATTCCATGACCATAAAGCCTATGAAAGGTGTTATGCTGATGGCAAGGCAAGGGAATGAACAATACAATAATAGAGTACACAGATCAATGATAGGACGGCAAGAGTTATGGTTATAATGAGAGCAGAGTGTATAAAGATAGTTATGAATAAAAGATAGGACGCTTTTGATTGATGATAAGTTATGAAAAAGAAAAAGAACGACAATATGCCAAAAAGATGCTTTACTGACGGTATTCTAGCTGAAAAATGATGTCATTGATTAGAAAACAATTTCTCATGCGTAAAGGTTCAAAATAGGGAAAAAATTAAGGAAATAACTTCTCCGATAAAAAGAAAAAAATAAGAAAAGGGTATCATAATGATAATGGACGATAAAATATAACTTCAATACCATAAGTAGAGCCTCTTCTGCCAACAAGCATCCATAGCCTCGGCAAGGTTGTTTTTTAACCCATATGAGCCAGGATCCTCAATTTATAAATGGAGAGTTTCAGTGCTGCTCTACAGAAGAGATAAGTGTGCTAGCATGGTAACTAGATAACCACACTGCCATTCATTGGGATGTAGCAAAAGTGATGAGACGGCTCATGATGATACCTCCTGTTCCAAGGATAATTTGGCTATCCAATGGATCATAACCCTGGTGTGGTGGCCATAATGGGAATTTCACTTTCTTACAGCCTTATGAACATGGTAGGCTGGCTCGTAATGAGACCCCCTATCCTCCATATGCAAACAAAATTTTGTTGTTATTACACATTTTTATGATAAAAAGAGGGAGGCTAAGTACTCCTTAAGAGCAGGGATCGTGGAAGAAGTTGAACATGTCAATAGAAAAAAATAAACCATAATCTCATTTATTACAGACAGAGAAGATTATAACCAAGAAAGGTGGAACTAGCATGGTATTAAGATGATCAATCAATATCATGTTCAACAGAAAATAATGCAGTAAAGTAGTATATAAATAATTGTCTCCTTTTTGAAAAGAATCTATCATCAAGGAGTTGTCCTATTAAAGATCATAACGTGAATGATAATAACTCACTTCAAAAGAATCCATAATTCTTGTCCTCATAAAAGTAGTGTAATTCATGTCATGAAAGAGAATTAGGAAAATGTGGTTGAGATGAACTAGGAATAATCCCACAAAAGGAAGAAAGGGTTGCTCTCGAAAATACTCCCAAAGTGTTGCTCATTTGAAAGAACAACAAAAACACTCAAAAAAAGTGTTGTTCTTTGTAGGGAACAACAAAGGAAATGCACACCAAAAAGAAAAAATACACAAAAAAAAAGTGTGAAAATGCAAATGTCGTTCCTTTGAAAAAAGGAACAGCAAAAAATAAAGTGTCATTCCTTTAGAAAATGAACAGAAAAAGCGCAAGTGTTGTTCCTTTGGAAAAGGAACAACAAAAATCAAAAGTGTCGTTCCTTTGGAAAATGAACAGAAAAAACGCAAGTGCCGTTTTTTTAGAAAATGAACAACAAAAATTAAAAGTGTCGTTCCTTTGGAAAAGGAACAGCAAAAACACAAGTTCCGTTCCTTTGGAAAAGGAACAACAAAAATGAAAAGTTTTGTTCCTTTGGAAAAGGAATAGCAAAAAATGCAATTGTCATTCCTTTGGAAAAGGAATAGCAAAAATGAAAAGTGTCGTTCCTTTGGAAAAGGAACAACAAAAACGCAAGTGTTGTTCCTTTGGAAAATGAACAGAAAAAACGCAAGTGTCGTTCCTTTGGAAAAGGAACAGCAAAAATGAAAAGTGTTGTTCCTTTGGAAAAGGAACAACAAAAACATCAGTGTCGTTCCTTGAAAAAGGAAGAGCAAAAATCAAAAGTGTCGTTCCTTTGGAAAAGGAATAGAAAAAACACAAGTTTCATTCCTTTGGAAAAGGAACATCAGAAACTAAAAGTGCAGAAGTGTTGTTCTATTTGAAAAGGAACAGCAAAACGTGAAAGTGCAGAAGTACTGTACCATTCGAAAAAGAACAGCAAAACGTGAAAGTGCAGAAGTACTATTCCATTCGAAAAAGAACAACAAAACGTGAAAATGCAAAAATGTTGTTCCATTCGAAAAGGAATAGCAAAACATGAAAGTGTAGAAGTGTTGTTCCATTTCAAAAAGGAACAACAAAATGTGAAAGTGCAGAAGTGTTGTTCCATTCGGAAAGGAACAGCAAAACGTGAAAGTGCAAAAGTGTTGTTCCATTCGAAAAGGAACAGCAAAACGTGAAAAAGGAATAGCAAAATGGACAATCATAAAATGCAAACATGCAAAAAAACAAATTAGTTGTTCATAGAATTGATGCTGAAGATATGTTACAATTTGAATGAAGCAACACCTGAACACAAAATATAAGAGAAATTAGAAAAGAAACAACATTTTATTTAAAAAAATAGTATGTAAATAAGTAAATTAAGTTACAACAGCTATGATTTTATGTAAAAAAAATGATCTCTTTGAAAAATGTTTTGGCAGCAGTGATAAGACATGAATCTTCAAATGGAAATAAATCATTCATTTCTTCTATTATGAATCCGTTTGGTAATGAATTAGATGAAATTCCTTTGTTTCATTAAAATTTCTTTCAAGAATCACTTGTCCATAAATTGACCTTCTTTTTCTCCTAGGACATGAAAAACCGAGTATCTACGTGCAATAAAACATTAAATCATGGAGAAAGAGAGGTGTGTGGGCTCCCCTAATCCAAGAATTATGCAAAAAACTAACAAGTAGTTACTTTGTAGAACAAAGCTAGAGAAAATAACAAAGTAAGATTTATTTGTCATTTGTGGGAGAGCAGTGACCAATCATGCTAACCTGCGGTGTTTTAATCACAACTTTGTTTTTCATCCATATTGAGTGATTCCAAAGCCAGATAAGAGATAATTCAAAGGTGCATCTCCAATAGAAACAGGGTTTAAAATTTTAATGATATGATATGTCAATTTTAGTTATAACAACCTGCATAACAGAGTCATTTTCGATTACCCAACTTAAACCAATAGTTGATATTTCAAGCATAAATTTTTCGTTTGATGTCAGATTTGAATGATTCAAATTGGAAATGAAAGTAGATTCATTTATTTATCTCCATTAAAAATATGTTTTGAAGACAAGAAGAATTGATGAGTCAAAAACTGTAAAGAACAGCCGAAAAGACAGAGTTTTAAGAGTGTTGATTTATGATAGACAGTCAGTATTTTCATCATAACTTCCCCATATGATTTCAAAAATGAGTAATTACAATTGCATTGTAAAATAGATTCATAGGGGAATATACTATAGAAACATGTTTTAAAAATTCATTCATTTAGGACTCCAAAAATGGACTGTCCCAACTCTGTTCTTGAGCTACCCACTAGACATCCGATCAATGTTTTGGTTCTAACTTTTTCGTTTCAAATCCAAATTGAATGATTAAAATTGGGTTGGAAAGTAGAAATCAAGGGCTACGTAGGATAGAAACAGGTTTTAAAAATATGCCCTTTTGGTCCCTCAAAACATGATTGTCCCGACTGTTTTTCCAGAAATTTCATCAAGCCCACAAGCCAAAAAAATATGATATTTAAGCATTTTTTCATATTAATGATAAAAATGAATATAAGTGTTTGTATAATTTTTATTTCTATTATAAATCATATACATACACAAATGAATTGAAACATTTGTCATCGATGTTGATTTCAATAGCGTGTTGCAACAAAAGAAACAACTAGTTTTACAAAAAAATAAAAAAATGTGTTTGTTTTATTTCTTTATTTATTTTATTTTCTCCACTATCCTACTCTTGTTTGAGAATCGAATATGTTTATGTATAAGAGTATTTCCAGTGGAGCCATTTTCGAAATAAAGCTTCATGTATTCACATACCCAAATTTGAAAAATGCATATTAATGAAAATTAGGGTATGAGAAGTCAACTTCCCTTGAAAAAATGGTATCAAAAATTGTAGAAGCATAGAGTGATGTTGCAAACAAATGATGGAGTGAAACCAATATTCAATGTATTCTTTAGTTTGTTGATTTCCCATATCCATCATATCATTAAGTTCTTGAGCTTTTAAAATAGCTTGTTGATACATACTATAAGAAACCTCATTTTCTTCCATAGCTTCTACAATTTTTTAAATTGAAGCATTCTGAATCTCATTGTAAGTTTTCTCTAATGACACGTGTGAGATAGAATGGGTGGGAAGGGTGGGTAAATTTGGAAGTTCAACATTGTAAGCATGTTCTACTGGTTTATTATGGTGAGGGTGTGGAATTAGTTGAGTAGGAAAATGTGTAAGGAATGGAGCATTTTGATGATGTGGTTGATTGGGTTGTGTGAATGGTTTTGATGGGCAAGCAAGATGTTGTGGAAGAGCTGGTGAAGAATATGGAGAATGTGTTTGTGCTACAAGATGAGGGAGAGTAGTCATGCAATCATAAGGTGAACCATGCCAAGCTTGTAGATAAGATTGGTGGTGGTTATATTGAAATTGACATGGCTGCCCTGACACATTAATATTCCATAATGGATTATGCAAGTACGAGAATGGAGAAAAAGTGTTTTGAACCATACATGTAGGCCTTGTTGCAGCTTTCCCATCTCTTTGATATGCCACTTCCATCCTAGATAAGGAAGAGCGAGTATCTACAGGATGCTCCTTTCGGTCATGAGGGAAAAACACTTCATCAAATTCTTCATTTTTATGAACCCGCAAAACATCCAATTTTTCATTTAGAGAGCTAATACAATCAACTTTAAAATTTTCAAATAAAGAATTGATTTTAGCTCTTATGTCTCCTATTCTTGTAGCAGATTTAGAAAAGAAGGAACAAACATCTCTAGAACTCTTACCAGCCTTGAAGATTCCTCTTGAATACCTTATGCACAACTCACAAACATCATCATATGATAACTTAAAAACATCACCTTTTCCTATTACATTTAAGAGTTCTAAAAAATTATCTTTGATTCCTTTAAGAAGGAGTGTTTTTAAGATCTCTTTCTCCAAATGCTTATATTTTGATTTTTGAAGGTTATAATGAAATCGATCTACATAGTCCTCCAAGCTTTCATCTTCCCCTTGTATCATATCGAAAATATCTTCATTGGCCTTCAATAGTCTTGGTACTCTCAGAATATGTTCTTCATTCCTCCATGATTGGATGCATTCCCACCTAGGCTTTGAACCATCGAAGAGCTCTCTTTAAGTAAGAGGAACACTTCATCTTTGATCATTAGTACAATAATCATATCTCTACAAGAGTATTTCGAACTCAACTAAAATGTTTCTGTATCTCATTTGCTAAACCATGAAAATTTGGTAAAGATGGGAATTATGTGCATTTGTGTCACTCCTCCTAGATCTTTGATAGGAAATTCAAAAGTAGAAACGTGAGCCATTTGTTACCATAATAGAAGATGTTCTTAAAGTGTTTATTTGAGGCTCCTTCATAAAATGTTCCTGTCAATTGGTTAATGAAATGGGTGGTGCTTACATCACCACTTGAGTGAAATCACATGATTCGTTTTTCAAAATTTCTATTTTTTCCCTAGTCATTCACACAAAAATTCAAACATCTATTTCTACTCTAATTTCTTTAACAGTTCTGTTGAAAAGCGGGCGGGGGAGCAGGGCTTTTACATTCTCCGTACGTAGGTTCTTACCTTCTGTTTTTAATACCCAATTCTTTCCTAACAGACACTCATCGGATGCAAACTACTCTTTTAAAAATGGCTACACTCTCCCCGGCAACGTTGCAAAAATGTCGAGCGATAAAAAGGTGTCTTTTTAACTCCTAATTACCTTCACAATAATTGTCAACCCAGGGACGACTTTTTATTTCAAGAGTGTATTCAGTCTGAGGCAACTATTTACTCAAGAGTAATGTTTTGCAATATAGTGCTTAAAATCCAAAAGTAAATGAATGCTTGAAAAGGAAACCTAACAATAACATAAACTCAAATGCTCTGAAATCCAACTATTCACTTAGCAAACATCAATTGAGGATACAATAGCAATAATTCATTCCTCTAGAGATTGATACAATTGAAATCAAACTAGAACAAGACAATCAATCTGGGAACGAGGAAGCCATAACCAATGTTCTCTACAGTTGACAGTCCTATTTTAAAGCAATTAAAAGGAAATAGAAATTGAACTAAAGCTGCCATTGAAAGTAAACTAGGAAAGCTCTTTAAAAGCAAACTATTGCAATTAATCAATAGAAATGAACAACAAAGTAAATGGGCAGCAAACTGTGATTAAAGGAATCTGAACAACAAACTCTAATTAATGGAAATGAACAACAACAAAGCCAAATTAATAGCAATCTTTACTCTAAGAATAAATTGGACAGCACACGGAAATAGAACAACATTGATTAATGATGGAATATGAAACAACGCTGGAAAGTCAAATATAAATACACAATAACTTAACACACGACACACCCTAATAGTAATCTGATATGGTAATCCAATTATCAGTCTTATTTATAAAGAACACGACTGTATTTTGTAATGGAACAGTAACGTTAATAAATTCAACAATCGCAAGGAAATATAATCTCTAAGATGAATTCAGTAATACCAATTAATAAGTGTTACAACACTGATACTCTATAATTGAATAGCAATAACATTCAAGGATCAACAACATTATATCAATGATTAGAAGAACAGCAATGCGTTACCAAGTCAAGATGAATCAATACGGCATCCCTGTCATAGAGAACGATGTTACTCAATTGAACATAAATCAGATATAATAGAACCGTGATGTAAAATAATAGAACATACCAGATTACCAAATAAAGTTGATAATAAAAACCACGCATAAACCAAAGAGATAATATACAACAGCAGCAGTGTACTCCACCAGAGGCTGGGCCCTTAGCTGCCAGCAGATGCTG
>APFE031498148.1:0-27925 GCA_000404065.3 Pinus taeda
TTTCATCAATTTTCAAACTGGATCCATAAAACAATCACCATTGCAATACAATCAATCTCTGAATCACCGAATACTGAAACCCTGTCACAGAACACAACCAGAGCCCACACTCTGCAACGACCACTAGAATCAACAGCAACCTGAAACACCAGATCTCATAATGTATACGCTACTTGGACGAACCCAACCTGCGTGTATACGCCCTTTTACCAAGGCCAACCCGCGTACAGATCTGCAAACTCAACCTCATAACTTTGCAGCTACTTCAGACATCATAACATACCCAAATCATAACATTCATAAACATGCGTCAATAGATCTAGTCTATCCATACTCAAACCATATAAAGATAATCATTCCAAGCCTTGAGATCCCAATCCATCATGCATCATCCTTCACATGAGTGCCTCCTAGGTTCAGATCAAGCAAGACATCACCAACCCATAACCAGCATCTGGATCTCACACTTTATCAAATCTCCATCACTTCCTCACTTGCACACTCTCTTGGCCTAATGGTCTTCTCCTTATATAGCCTTAGGCCTTGCTCAATACCATGGTCCAAAACCATAACAAACCAATACCATCAACTTCGAAACTAGGGATTAACACGTCCGTCGAGACACCATGGTCCAAAACCATAGGCACAACTTCCAAGGAATAACCGCCACGGACCAAAGATAAGTTTTCCACATATACGCGCTTTTACTGAAGCCAACCTGCGTGTATACGCTGATTCTCCTTGATGAACCTGCATATATCTCTTTCTTGTCCTGCTGTACTGAGATCTGTCCTCTGATTAAGTTGCCATCACCTGTACCAACCTCTGAGCATCTGTACCAACCTTTGAGTGAGTTGCCATCAAGGACAACACTTGAAACATAATGCCAACACCCAAAAAATAGCTCAGCAAGGAAAAATGATTAAATCTATAACCATCTACAAGAGCGTGAAACACATATTTCCTTTTAAAATTACTTGCAAAGTGAAATGAAAAAAGATGAACAAAATGAAAAGTATAACTTGAGAGAAAAAAATACATTGTGGTCTCTAAAGCTCTTATGGGTGGGCCCTCTACAAGATGCTCAGATACCTTAACAAGAATTCAAAACTAACTTCTAGGAAAATGAAACTATTCTTACATTAACTAAAATTAGTAGTACATGAATCTGAGTAAAGAATTGTAGAGCTACAAGATGATCATCCTTCCTAGAGGTCTAGCCTAAAAAATCCTTCTTATATAAAAGTATAGGAAACAACCTTCTCAATAGGTGGGTTGAATTCCCTCTAAAAATCCCTAACTAATAGGAATTTTTTCTCTTAGGATTACCACATAGTTACATTTGTCTTCCACTACCATTATGGCATGTATTCTAGCACTTCCTCGATTCCATACTTGCAGCTAAGGGAACAAGCGTTATTAGCCTATTATGCTCCTTAGGGTTAGTGCCTCTAAGACATCATGTTGATTGACCTTGTTCCTGAGCCTTATACCTTCCTTTTCTAGTCATGACAACTAGTTGCATGGATGATGGCCTATCATAGCGACTGGAACCTTCCAGTAGCTGGAAAATTTACCTTATGAGAGAGACTATAGTATTTTTATCCTTGTTCTGTGCTTGCAACTGGGGAATATTTCTAGAGTCTCATAGTTCCTAGGATATCAATTCGACTCATCATCTATTCGAGTTGTCCAAGACTTATAATTAAGAATCTTCCATAACTTCTTGTCATCCTGAGCGTCCACACATCCTCTTAGGAGCTCTCTTCATCCTATTTATACTGGACCACTTGAGAGGGTGAAGATAGTTAGAGTCTTTGGGATACAAATTTTATGTTCTAGCATCAAATTCTTGCTGAGAGAGATAGATTTTGTGAGGCTTATGCTACTAGAGTCCATATTTTTCTTATTATAGTGGGGAGACTCTGCCAAATTTTGGAGAGGCGACCTGAGCAAAGGTATATTTGTACTTTGCCTTTGGATTAATAAAAATCTATGTTCCTTCCCTATATTTACATGTTTGAAACAATAATGTTTAATGTTTCTATGATGTTTTGAGCTAATGATCTTTCGAGGAAGATCTCTTATCATCCTTGAGTTTTTGTGGTTGTGTGTAGGCGTTGAGATCAAGTGTAGAAGAAGTAGATCGTTCTAGTGGAGAGCTAGGATTTTGAAATGAACTCAAAACCCTTCACTTACCTATGAGGAGGAAAGGTGCATGCTTTTTCCTTATAGAATTTAGAATTGTTTATATGTTGCATGTGTGAGCATTGGGTTGGGATTGATCTATCTATTCATTATCCATTTTTCCTTTTGTTGTCTGGTGATCCTCTTTAGATAGATGATTGCGAAGTAATAACTCCTTGCATGTAAAATTCATTGCAACAAAAAGGTCCCTATTTTTATGGTTGGATGTTGGTAGCATGCTAGAAGATGACTCCTTACTCCAAAAACCCATAAAATTAACATGCTTATACTACCAAAGGTCATGAAAATAATAAGCATGATTAAATCACCTAATTACTTTACTTAACACAAGGTACAACATACAATTTATTAACATGCATAATTAACAAGGTCAAGGATATATGTTTTGAAGGTATCTAGAGGTGGTAGATTGGACTTTTGCCATTCAATGTTGAGGCCCATCAAACCCCTATGCTTCGATGTTTGCCAAGTATTGGTAAAATGTACCTTTTTAATCTTGTTATTCCTTGTGTTGCTCTTTTTATTCATGTTCTTCTTGTATTTCCTTGATAACTTCTCTAGCATCCCATGCAATATCTTTTGGGAGTTCTCATTGCTGATAAAATCATGGTGACAATAAGGGAATTTTGAGGTAAAATATCATTTAGTGTAGATCTTAGAAACATTACATTATAGAAGTTTTTTCCTAGTTTGAGAATCATTTAGGTACTAGTCTTGCACCTATAGTGTAGTGTTCCTAATTTTACAACCTCAAATTGATAAATTGAATGAAATGGAATTTAAGAAATAAGTTTCTTAACATATTGTTTTAGAAAATGCTCAAATATTTAAAATCTGTGTAAAAAAAATGGAACGAGGAACAATACAAGAATATTTTTTTGGCTAAGAAATAAGAGTAAGAGTGCATGTGTCAAATTCAAGAGACAATCATCCTAAAAGGGTTCCTAGAGGAGCTAGTATCAAAAGAGGAAAACATCCTCACCTATCTAGAAGTCAAAATACAACAAAAAGAAATCCTTTGGCGGAAAAAATCCCAAGTCAAATGGATACATGAGGGGGGAAACATAAAACATTTCCACAAATCCATGACACAACACAAAAATCAAAATCACATAAATTCTATCAATAATTTAGAAGGGAACCTACTATTAAGCCATCAAGACATTAAAGCACAGTTAATCTACTATTACCACTGTCTCCTCTTTGATCATATATATGACCATTTTGATGAAATTGAAAAGATAACTCAATACATATATTCCTTGGTAACCCTCGAGTGGAATGATGCACTCATGAGGGAAATCACTCCAATGGAATTCAAATTAGATGTTAAGGAAATGCCCAAGAAAGAATCCCCTAGACCCAATGGCTTTGTTGGGCCATAGAAATTGTATGTTTCTTCTCTTTATTTCCTTAGTTAATAATCTACATTTTTAAGTTTTTTACCTTTAGTTTATGATAATTCGAGAGGTAGAAGTTCTATAATCTAACATAACTACTTCAAGGTTATACAAAAAAAACTATTGTATTGAGTTTTTTTAAGGTAGTTACTACTAGGGACCTTGGGCCCAGTCGTTGGAACAGTTGTTGTCTTCCTTGTATTATTATTAATTCTTCCTTTTCGCATTTGAATGATTGTTATAGAATTATTAATTGTTCATTTCTATATTGAAAAATTGTTGTGCTTTGTGTAGGCTGTGAGATCTACAACTCCATTGTATGAATTCCTAAATTTCCTGATAAGTTGTGTGATTTAGATATATGCATGCTTAAGGTTTATTATTCTATTTAATGAGTTTTTCCTGTGTAATAATCTAGCTGTGTGAAATTTTAGAATTTCCCTGTAACAGAGTGATTTCCCATTTATTGTTGGCATTCCTGAGTACTTGTAGTAATTAGTAAATTCCCTTTGAAAATCATTATATATTCTGAAGCTTTGATTTGTAATAAGGAATAGTGGTTTGATAGAACTTAACATCTATTTCTAAGATAGTTTATGATTTTTGTATAAGCAATTTACTCATGTTATAGCTTGATAAGATTTAGTCTTTTCTGCAAGCATTCTTCTTTCGCCTCTTCTTTTTAGTAGTCATACACATGCTCCTATAATTTAAAGTGTTATCCTTGCATAGATTGTGATAACAGCCTTGTAATAAAAAGATGAACCTCAGGTTGATATATTTAAGGGAGTGTTGTGCTGTACAACAACCCCCCATTTCAAAAAAAAAATCTTTCTAACTATAATATGAAATGGGTCCCTTTTAAACATAGATGTGTGAATAAATTGGTATCAACTCATCATTAGAAAATTCTTCATAAAAAATTCCAATGGAAATGTTATATTATAAACCTTTTGAACTAATGAAATCGGTCTTATGAATAAATATAAAATTCTTTATTATTGCGATAAAGCGATCGGAAGATCGCATATCACAACAATAAAGAAAACATAATGCAAAGACCCATTGACTTACTCCGATCTGAAAAGAAAACAACTATCGATTATCAGGAAAGGTGAACAGCAAGTATAATGAAAGGCTCTCCCCTATTTCTTCGATGCGATATTGCTATCGGCAATCAGAGGATATAACGCAGCGAACGTTTAAGACACCTTTAAATCTCCCGATGTGATAAGGTGTATTGCCATCGAGGATCGGTGATTTTTGCAATAACATAAGTAATACGACCCGAGCTCATCCCCGATTGCGATCCAATAAATCAAGGCGCGAGTTTCAAAATAGATTTAAAAGGCTTGCATGCATTATTTTGGATTATTATTAAAGCCTTCCCATTCACTTCATCAATCACCGATAGCGTTTTACTTTTGATTATCCGCGAAAAACCCAAGCCACGCTTGAATGAATCATTTGGCATATAAACGATATGATGGGTATTTAAAACTCCTTTACCATGATTGACAGGTTAAGTGGCCAATTAATGAAGCAGTTATGCCAAGGGTTTCCCTTAGATTGTGTCTGCGGCATTTTCACTATAATCTTTCATTATTTGTTGATTAATATAATTCTTTCATATTAGCTCATACTACCTATTCTCTGTATCACGTTGATTTCATTCCTTGGGAAGAACTCTGCCGAAATAACAAATTTCAACCAAATGGGAAAGAAATCCAAGAGATCCGTGGCAGCAGCGGCTCCCGCAGTAACAGTGCAACCCACCAGTGATCCAGGACCAAGCAGAAAGGGTTTGATTTCAGACACTACATGTCTTGGCCTTGGAAACACAAGTTGGCAAAGCATCTATAATTTAATTGAAGCAGAGGAGCCTAAAATAGTACCAGTACAAGCTACCGCAGATTCAACTAGAAAAATCAGAAGCTTCCCTTAAAGATTTAGCTTATTCATATTTGCACAGAATAGCAGCACGTGAGAAAATTCTTCCATACACTGGTGTAGTGCGATGGGCAGTAGAGGAGATCCTGGTTTTAAACAGAACATTTTGCACAGTTGATGGAAGGATGTTTGGCTCATTTCAGCCTGATGACTTAAGGAAAATGTATCACTTGCCCGAACCTCAAAAGAAATACAATAAAGCCTTTCTTGAAAAGTTCGCAAGCGAGAATGATACTGAATCGGCCCCAATTCGGGAGTAGAGACAGAACCCCGCAAGGCACAAACATGAATCCTTAGGTAAGTACTCTGTAGATTCATTATGTTCACCTTATTGTTATGCCAGAGCAATGATGTGTAGAATTTGGGGATTGCATGATTCTGCAAAGTTCACTATTGAAATGGTTCCTTTAATGGAAGTGGCGGTTAACAACGAAGTAATGGATTGGGCAAACATATTGTCAGATAAATTAGCCACTGCAATTCTTGAATTTAGAGCAAAAACCCGCGTAACCGACAGGTCTATTCCTCTGTTTTGTTATAGTGCTTATATTTTAGATACTCTTTGTTTCAATTCTGAATTTCCTATACTTGGGTGGAGACGGACTTCACAAGATCCCATGCCAATCCACATTTATCATCAAAATTTATGGAAGGTGCACTATAAGGACCACTTGTACCAAATCTATAATGGTTTCATGTTACCTATCTATTATGCCATTTTTGATAAGCCTACCCCAAAGATTTCCATGGAAGCAGAGGTTGACCTAACCGCTGTAGGAAATTAGTTCGGGGAAGAAAAGTTCACATACATAAGGGTTTTTAGTAGCCTTTAAAGACCTCATGTCCTCCCTTTGTATGCACCTGACAAGTTGTTAGCCTGATAATTGGCCTACCAAATAACAACAACGGGAACATCCAAGACTCTTAGGAATTATAAAACGCAGGCTTGGCCTACTTTTCCTTTGAGATGCGATATTTATACTGTACACGACTACAAGCATGTGGAGAAGGAGGCAAAAAAAATAAACCTACTCAATCTTTCAACCATTCCTAATAGGCAATTTGATCCAAGGAAAGTTGCCTATACTGTGCTTGAACAAGCCAAACTTACAAGGTTTGATCATGAAAAAGATGAATTTGATGACCTATTTTCTTCGGCATAATCATTATTCCAAGTACAAATGCTGACCAAAATGAGATATAACGATGAAAGGCTAGTAGAATTTAATAGGCTCAGAGAACAGAGGTTGCAAACTCTACCTCTGGACTTATTAGCTACTACCCCGACAACCCAGTCAAGCGAGCCTGAATAGCGAATTATTCATAAACCTCCTGCTGTAGAGAAGATTCTTGAAAGAGGAAAAGAACCAGAGAAGGAGAAAGAGCAGGAAAAAGAATAGGATGAGGGAAGCGAAAATATCAATATGGATACTCAGATTGATCCCAAGCTCCTCCAAGAATGGCAACAATTTGACTCTATTATAAGCAATCTGGAAGGTCCACAAGGTGCTAGCACACCCAAAGTAACAGTTGGACAAGATACAGTGTCAACAATGGTTCCAAATGAAGGAACCAGCGGCCTACCCACTAGCACGGATGTAGAAATAATTCCAAAAGATCCATCCGATCAAATTATTTTGCAGATAGAAGACATACCTACATTAGATGTCTTTTACAGTCCTAAACACAGGGCTATAATGAAAAGACAAAGGAAAAGGAGAAGACTGGATCAATCTTCCCTGTTTCCAGCACAAACAGAGACAACTAATGTAGTGTGGAAAGAAGAGTTTAACCCTTCCGATGACCTTACAAAACTTTCTTAGTATGTTGAAGCTTATTCGGCAACCACTATGGATAAGGCATCGGAAGTAAGTAATCTACTTAAAGAAAAGGACCAAGAACTTGTTTCATTCACAAGTGTCCGAAGCACAGCAGAAAATTGAAAAGTTGGAACAGCAACTATCAACACAGCAGCAGATAAACAATCAATTAAATAAGCAATTGCTTGAAGAGAAACAGAGGATAGAATCAAGCGTAATACAAAAGCAAAAGGAATTATCTGAAGCATTGGCTAGGATAAAGACAATGAATGAACAAATGATGAAAACGAAAGACGAGCAAATCGCTCAGCTGTCACATCAAGTAGAAAAGTTCAAGAGTGTTCCGCAACCAACGGATTTCAAGTCCGAAGATCTACAGATTAACAAAGCATTGGTTACACAGTTAAGACTGCTATGTCATAACATTTCTCTGGTTGAGCCCCTTTGTGATATAACTGCTTGGCAAGACACCAATGAAGGGCAGGCCGCAAATCTGCCTAAAATTCTAGAGTCACACAAAGAGATCCTTTTCTTAGAATGGCAGTCACAGCTGATGAAAGCAGAGAGAGAAATCTCAAGATGCAGATTATCTACAAGTAATTTAATTGAGTTAATCAATAACACACTTTATCTGTCTAACATGATTTCGCAGTGCACTCTAGGTAAATTGATGTCAGCCAAAACATTGGAACAAGCATGCAATCAAGAATTGGAGAAGAATGGAAGATTAATTGCCGGTATCCAAAGTTTAACTTGGGATACCTATTGGTTTTTCTTAGTAAAACCATACAGTCAAAGGGTCGTCCTCAAATTTTTAACCGATGCGATCGGTTGTATCATTCCCGAAATCCATGATGCCACATACTCAGCTCAGCTACATTCTCGTCTCACTCATCCTCCAGAATTGGAACCGATGCTTGTAATCTGCTAGCTCAAATCAAAAGGAGATCATCTGAAACAATGAATCATGCTGCCGACTGCAAACAAACCTATTGTTGAGAAGATACTCATGATTTAGTTGTACCAATTAATAGCATTTTATTTTTGTAATTAGTTAGCTTAATTAGTATTTAAAGACCCTTTCATGCATTTAAAAAGGGTCCTCAGTTTTTGTATAAACTCAAATTTGGAAGACGCACTATTGTGCTTCTGGTATATTTTTTTATAAAGACTGGGCTAGTATTCGAAATTTTAACGAAAAAAGCTTTGATGGGATGTGCACTATTGCCTTGATGTGAAAGTGTTTCTAAGTTGGAAAAAGGAATTTGAATGTGATTGATATCGGGAGTGATCCAAATAACATATGGTACTATTATCTATGATCTTGTTTAATTCTTTCATGTGAATCGTCATTTGTTTAATCTTGCTATCATTGGATATATGTATGTGTTTTTAACAACAGTCCTTATATTTTTCACTATTGAATGTTTAAAGAATGTTATTCTTTCAATCATATCTGCGTCAATGATATATAAAGAATAGTGTAATAATGTTTTAATGATTACTTTGTTCAACTACTTGAACAAAGTAATTATCATATGAATAAATGTCTTTCTTTACCAATAGAGTCATCTATATGCCCGTTTGTGGATAAAGATTATCAAACGTTACACTAAAAGCAAAAATTTCCCCGGATAGGATAGTTATTCATATTTTTACTTTTTAGATTAAATCATTCATCCATTATCATTATATTAGAGAACCACCCATTTATCCATCCCCTTTTATTCATCATTGGGAACTGTTCCCATTATTTCCAGTTGGAGCCACCACACCAAACGGAAAAGGAGCTACTTTTAAGGTCTGGATCGGGTGGTTTTCCCCGATGTTGTTGCAATGATTTTCGAGGCATCAACAGGGAGAGAGGATTGATTTGATTCCTTAGGAGCAATTTAGTACCCAACATTTTGGCATCGTTATCGGGGAGATTTTCAAAAAACGTGATAGATTATGTCTCTGAAGGGCCGAGTATTAATGACGGAAGGTAAGAACCTACGCATGCAACAAGTAAATAGCTTGTGCGAATGCCAACCTTTGGATGATACATTTAAATTATGTAGGTGTGTATGACTAAACAAAAAAGTAGAAATCAGGTAGCTATAGAACAAAAATCTCTATCAAAACCCACAAAAACCCAAGGTCCGGTGAGCCTTGGGAGATTGACATTTATAGATAAAATCATTCAAAAATAACGATCTTAAGCGTTAGTACATCCTCAAAACATATCTGGGAAGGGCTTTAACATTTTCCATTGAGTAGCAGAGTTATCAACTGCAGCTCACGTTGAGATTCACAGCAAAACTGAAGGATTTGAACAAAGCTTTCAAGATACACCTATCAAACATTTTAGTCCTTCTAACAGATCTGAAGGGCATTCTTGAACTTGAATAAGGGGAGGGAGAAACAGGTGGAATAGAGTTACGATCTGTTGAGACAAATTCACAAACTCCTGGAATTGGACCCCTTGCGACACCTGTTGAGAGAGAAGCATATGAAATTATTGATCTAAGTAGTGCTATGAAGCCCCCTCGAGGGTTGAAAATTAACCAAAATGTCCCTGCTCAAAAATACCTCCTGATCATGAAATTCTTGAAATCTATTGGTGAATTTTTGACCAAATGGAAAACCAGGTGTCACAAGTTTAGACCTCGACCATAGAATATCCTATAGTCGATCCATTGGCTAATGCTTCGATGAAAGCCATCCCATTACAAAGTATCCCAACTTTTCATGGGATGACTTCAAAAGATCCCGTTGCATTCTTATTCGAGTTCAATGTTCTGTATAGAGCGTATGATTACACGACTGATCCCTAGAAGCTGAAATTGTTTCCTTCTACCTTGAAGGGGGAAACTTTACATTGGTTCATGGGGTTGGGAGGAGGTACTATAGATTCTTGGGATGTAATGAAAAGTGATTTTCTTACCAAATATCATGATTATTGTTGATCTAGGGAATTAAGAGAGGAAATATTTAAAATGGTTGCAAAGGATAGTGGAACCTAAGAGGAATACGTTGAGAGATTTCAGTACAACCTACAGAGATCACCTTATACCACATTACCGAAGGAAGTGCTGAAAAATGATTTAATTAAAGGCATGAAAGATGAATAGGTGGAAACACTTAATTTTATGGGGAAAGGTGATATTTCTTGAGAAGAATATGATGATATTGTTACACTGTGTATCAGGTGCTCACGAGAAAGTACACAGACCAGATCTGGAATTCGGGATTCTCTTACTTGAACCAACAAAGTTCTAGATGGAGGCGTAACTCGAGAAGAGAAAGGTAATCTTTTAGAAGATTTTAAAACTAAAATTTTGGACACATTAACTACAAAGTTGGAAGTATTGTAGACCAAAAAGAAACAAGCTAAAGCAGAACGAGGTCTAGCCATATTCTGTCTGTGCTGCCAAAAGAAACATAGCCAAAGGGAATGTCCACTGGATATGGTTGAAACATGTGCAATCTGCCCTAAATATCATTCAACAAATTGATGTCCATCACTAATATGATTGAAGGCCATGTTCAAAGAAGATGAGGAAGATCTAGAACCAACATATATTATGGCACAATGATGACAATGGTAGGCCTGTCTGTCAGGTATGATGCAAGATCCATCTCTATTTTATTCATGACAATATGGTCAACAACAAATTCCTAGATCTACATGGTAGGGAAAACCATCTCTTAACTCCACTTGGAAACCCCATCCTTATGGCAGACCATCTTGGGAAAATCAACCATTTGTTGGACCTGTATGGCTAATCAACAACACTACACCTGATCTTGGCAGAAGAAGCCAATAACCCCTATCCTTCATAATGGAATAATTCATCTGTACAAAAATCAATGTGGCCTCAAAACTGGCAACTTCCTGCAGGACCAATCAATCCGCCTGTCAGGACTCTCCTCCAGTGTCAACCATTGTTACAAGCTCCATTTCAATTACCGTCAAAACACTAACCCTTGATACGTCCACAATTTCCAGCTCAACTGAATCCTAATCCAAATAACAAACCTGTATAATATGTACAAATTGTTGAAAGTTAGGATTATGAAGTAAATCCTCTTGAGTGCAACAAACTATGACTAATATTTGGGCGAGTTGTCTTCCTCGAAGATGACAGAGCTAATCATGAACTGGAAGAAAATGAAACACTCATAGAGGAGCATCTTGTAGTGAAACCTCCAACTGTAGTTATTTCCTAAACTGAACTAGTTGATGCTGCATTCAATCAACAGGGTTCTGATAGAGTTAAACTACTTCTCCTCCATTCCCTGAAAGACTTACCGTAATTAAACCATAAATTTATCCTGATTTTGATCTTATAGGGGATTTAAAGAATTTATGTATAAAAAATTCTCTCCTTCAGGCTATACGAGACATTTCGTTCTCTGCTAAAACAATTAAAGAATTATGCGGTAAAAAGCCTAGAAGGAAATCCAAAGACCCACCAACAGTTCATGTTGTAGGAACATTATCTGATCTTATTTTATGAAAATAGGTACCTGTCAAGTAAGATGACCCGGGAAATCCTGTAGTAACTGTCCAAATTTGGGGTTGCACCTTTCCAAATACTCTGGTAGATTTAGGAGCAGCCATCAATATCTTAACTCATGAGGCCTGCAGTATTTTGTGTATCGCAACCTAGAAGCCAACCTCAACTTTATTAGAGTTAGATGATAGATCAGTGGTCAATCCTAAAGGTACTCTGGAAGACATTATTGTCTCTATGGATTCCTGGGAATACCCAGTAGAATTTTTGGTTATCAATCCAAGGAATATATTGGACAGGTACCCTCTGATATTAGGGAGGCCATGGTTGGCAACAACAGACACATATATAGGATGTCGAACATGCAACATGACAATTACCAAGGGAAACACCAGTGAAAACCTCATCCTATATCCACCTGCCAAACCCAGCCGCCTTATTGAAAATCATCAGCCATTCCCGCATAGATACCAGGAAGAAAATTTGCGCTCCACTCTTACACTAGATGAAACCCTCGAACTTAAAATCAGACAAAAGATGACATAGTCAATGACTTCATTAACAGACCATCTACCATAGGGAATCCAACGTGTCAAATGTTGAAATCTATACTTGATAATGAAGCCCAGGAAGATCCATTAGAAAATCCAAATAATGATCATATACCCACGACTTTCATTCATAATAACATACCAATTGAAATTAAAACAGGCAAAACCCTTAACATTAATGCTAATCTAGATAACCAGCAACAACAAAAATTAATCCATATTCTTCGCAGATATAAACAGGCATTTTGTTAGCAATATTCGGATATGAAGCGTATCGACCCGTAATTATGTACTCATCACATTTATATAGAGAAAGGAGCCTGTGTTATTCGATAGCCCCAAAGAAGATTAAATCCACATCTCAGGGATATAGTGAAACAAGAATTATAAAAATTGTTGGATATTAATTTTTAATACCCTATTTCAGACAGCTAGTGGATTTCTTCATTAGTTGTCATCCCCGAGAAGAACAGGAAGTGGAGAATTTATGTAGATTACAGAGAACTCATTAAGGCTACCCAAAAATACCATTTTCACCTTCCATTTATAGACCAAGTCCTTGACACTCTCGCTGGGAAGAATATTTTCTCCTTCTTAGATGGTTTCAGTGGTTATAACCAAATCCAAACCGCTCCTGAAGATCAAGATAAGACCACATTTACCTGCTCATGGGGGACATTTTCATATATAGTTTTACCTTTCGGGTTGTGTAATGCTCCAACCACTTCTCAAAGGGTGATCTTGAGTATTTTATTTGATTTAATTAATGAAGGACTTGAGTTGTATATGGACGTATTTACCCTGTACGGTGACGTTTTTTATCAAGCCTTAAAGAATTTGGAAAAATTACTTGAACGGTGTATTTCTACTAGATTATGCCTTAGCCATGAGAGATTCCATATGATGATGACTGAAGGTGTTTTTTTAGGACATTATATTTCTGTTTTAGGTATTCATGTAGATCCAACAAAGATTGAGGTCATTCTTAAGTTACCTACACCTTGTACACCAACAAAAGTACATAGTTTCCTTGGCTATGTCAGATGTTATCACAAATTATAGAACATTTCTAAAAAATAGTTGCACCATTATATGTTTTAATAGGTAACATTGAGTTTGAATGGTCTGAAAAATGCGATGTCTCTTTTGTAGATCTTAAGAAGCTAGTTTCAACAACCCCAGTACTAAGAGGACCAAATTGGAATTTTCTCTTCCATATCTCATCAGAAACATTGGACACATAAATAGGCATTGTCCTTGGACAGGAAGAAGACAATAAACCATACGCCATTTCTATATCATCAAAAATATTACACTAACCAAATTAAATTATACAGTGACAACGAAGGAATTTTTAGTTGTTGTATATGATATTAATAAATTTCGTCATTATATAAGAAGATATTCAGTCTTTCTATACACTGATCATTCTGCTATTAGATATTTAGCTAACAAACCTATTACTAATGGTCGAGTGACTGGATGGTTTTTGTTATTATAGGAGTTCGATATTACCATCAAAGATCGCCCAGGAAAAGAGCATCTCGTTGCAAATTTCTTGTCTCGAGTACCTAAGATAATTGACTCATCACCAATGGATGATCAATTCCCAAACGAACATATGTTTTCCGTAACAGTAAAGACACCTTGGTATGCTAATGTGGCGAATTACTTGGAAGTAGGAAAACTTCCAGCACATTTTTCACCATGAGAAAGGAAATTAATTGTTTAGCGTAGTGGTCGATTTTCTCGAATAGACATATATCTCTTCCACACGGGCTCCGATTTTCAAATTCACAGATGCATCAAGGAAGATTAACCTTGCGGTGGGCATTATTCTAATCAGAGAACTAGACACAAAGTACTTCATATTGGCTATAACTAGCCCACGATATTTAAAGACGCCAAAAAGTATGTCCAGGGCTGTGGAAACTGCCAAAGAATTGGTCGTCCTGGCCAAGCTGAAAAAGTTCCTCTGCATCTACAACTGGTAATAGAGTCCTTTGAGAGATGGGCATTAGACTTCATGGGTCCTTTTAATCCATCGTCAAACCAAAAAGTGTGCATCTTAGTTTTCACAAACTACATGACTAAGTGGGTGGAAATAATAGCCCTTCCAAAATCCACAGTGGAAGCAATCATTAACTTCATATTTGAACTTTTCATGCGATACAGATTACCAAGAGAGGTAATAACAGATGGGGGATCATAATTTACCACTCATAAGATTTCAGCCACCCTTCAGAATTATCATATCAAGCACAGAGTTACTTCTCCATACCACCCCCAGACAAACGGATAAGTGGAAAGCACTAATAAAGCACTAGAGGTAGTTATAACAAAAACAATATCTGTGAATTATTGGAATTAGGAAAATAAACTTCCAGAAGCCTTATAGGCTTATTGAAAAACATGGTGCAACACTATTGGCCACTCATCATATCATCTTTTTTTTGGCAAGGAACCTATTTTTCCAATTGAATTTGAAATAAAGACTCTTAAAACTGCACAAGAAGTTGGATTAGATTTTACATAAGCGCAGAAGTAGCACTTATAATAGCTTAACAAATTAGATGATGCCCACCTCGTTTCTCTCCAATGCACATTTGTTATTCAGCAACAGAGGTCCAAATGTCATGATCGTTGTATTAAAAAAAATCATTTCAGAAATGTGACTAGGCGTTGCTATACGATTCTAGATTTCAGGATTTTCTAGGAAAAATCCAGATGAGATGGTTTGGACCTTACGAGTTCGTTGAAGTTCAAGATAATGGTGCAGTGACCCTAACCACCATTGATGGATCTGATACCTATTTTCTTGAAAACGGACATCGATTGCGTCTCTACTACTAGCCACTCACAAGAGATTCCTTTTACCATGAGATAAGTAATGACTCTAATTTCCATATCATAGCTGACTGAGATGGTAACCCAACAACTACATCTCCTTGAAATATAAAGGAAATATTTGCATTTTGTATATAATGTATACATTTTAATGAAATTTGTTTAAGTCTTTTTCTTTTTTCTCTTTGGTAGTAATAAACTAAGGGAAGAAGGATAGTTGATTCTAAAACAACTTGCTAATTTTATTATAGTGCTGTTTCCAGATCACAGTGTCATTCCCGTAGTTACAGCTATTGTCCCTTATAGTATAGCTTGTTGTTCCTTTACCAATGCTTCCTTATTGTTGTTGTTGTTCCCTTGGTCACAGTTGCTACTCCTTTATAGAAAAGTTGTTGTTCCTTTGGTTACAACCGCTGTATTTTTGTATCGCAATTGTCATTTCCATGGTAACAACTGTTGTTCCCTCAGTTGTAGTTGTTTTCGTTCCCTTCATCACAACCATCATTTCTTTTATTACAACTATTGTTCCAATAGGATACATCCGTTGCTCCCTTTATCATAGTTTTCGTCCTTTATAGATAGTTGTTGTTTTTATTGTGGTTGTAGTTCCTATTGTCACATCTGTTGTACCTTTGGCTACAATTGTCGTTCGTCTCAGCACAACTTATTGTTTCGTTATTTGTTATTTCATTAGGGTGCAGTCGTTGTTCCTTCGATCTCAGTTGTTGTTTCCTCATGTCATAGTTGTTGTTCCATTGATCACAATCGTTGTTCCCTTTGGCACAGTTGTTGTTCTTTTTCGGCACGACTTGCTGTTCTAATAACGATTGCTTCCTTTTTCACATCCATCGCTCCTTATCACAATTGTTGTTTCCCTATCACAACCACTATTATCATTCATAGTATCTGATGTTCCCTTTGTGCATGACTATTGTTCCTTTGTGTACAACCATTACTTCCATATGCTATTTTTTTTGCGATTTTGAAGCATTTTTCTTTAATTTATCATGGTGATAAACATTTCATTTCACTCATTACCTTATGAAAAATATTTTATTTGATTTGACAAATCCTATCAAAATATAAGTTTTTTTTCAAAACTTGATTTTCTAAAGTAACATAAATCATTCATGATCTATTATTACCACCTAAGTAGTTTCTATTCTTCTCCGTAATAAGTGGTGATTTTCCTCAAATATAAATTTATGGGAAATCAAAAGACAGTTTAAAAATGAAATATTTTTCACAATACACCATCCCTAACTCTTAAGGAGTTGATAAGCCACCCTATTCTCTAACTCTTCATTAGCTTAAAAAGAAAAACCTATCAAAACACAGAAATTCATATTACATTTTCTCTTATAAGGGTAGAAGGTATCATCACGAGCCAGCCTACCATGATCATAAGAATTAACATAGTAACATTACCATCATAGTTACTAGGCCAAGGTAATGGCCTTTGACATTTTAGTCACAGGACAAGAGGTATCATCACAAGTTGGCTTGTTCACTTTGTTAAGATCTTGTGAGTGGCATTGTTATTAACTGGTTACCATGATAGAACAATGGACTTTGGAGAAAATATCTCTAATAAAGTTATGAACTTTTAGTAAACAAGATACTAGAATATCAAGCGGTTAAAAGGAAACCTTGTCGAGGCTATCGATGCCTACTGGCAGCAGAGGCTCTGCCTGTGGTATTGAAGTGTAATTGGGATTGCCATATCAATATTGTGTCATTTTGACTTCCTTTTCTTTTAATCAAGGAGGAATCACCACCACCTTTATGGAAATATTTTCTAAACACTAAGGTGGTAAATATTAAACTATATGAATAGATCTTTATATTAGGCATCAGGAATGCATATATTTATATATAAATGAACTTTGTTAAATCTACTCCATTTTTCTTCTTCAAAGATAATTTTTCCAAGTGCACGTTGTTTTATCCATGATTTATTATTTTTATATATATTCTTTCAATCCCGCAAATATCTTCGTACATCAGCATATCTTCGTATCAAGTATGCCTTATCATTACGCCAAGTGTTCCTGTGTGATATGACCACCCTCCATAACGGTAATTAAGCGCATTAATGTAATGGCTGATTTTCCTTGTTGTCAAAGTTCGTGGTCGACCTTTTTCTCATTAGGGGGGTGAGAAACATGACATGCATGATATGACTGGTGTACTTAACAAAAATGGTCAATTATTGCAGTGATCTTCTTCGCATATGTTATGTTGAACGTTGCTACTTTTGGTTTAAACTCTGTATATAGTTGCTGAACATTTTCTTGAGAAACAGCAGGTACAGGTATGGGTGGCCAACCAATTCGAAGTGAACCACCTCAACTTCGGGTTACCAACAAGCTCGGAGAATTTTGGCGTAGGTAGGATGGACCGAATACTTTTCTTGGCTGCAAGGATTCGATAACTTTGTTTCTCTGGAGTTTTTATAGAATTTAATTAATGGAGTAATGATAGTCAGAGGAAGACAGTTAACAGTCAATGAGACAATTCTGGCATAAGTTATAGGTCTTTCCACAGAAGGAGAAAGATGGGTATACATGCATACTAGACTACATAGTTCTATGTTGTTATTTATGGATCTTGGTGAGGAATTAGTCCAAAAAGGCAAAGGCTATCACCCTTGTTCCTTCCTAGAACCATGGAGGGTGTTACCGGAGATAGTGCAGAGGTATATTACGTGTGATGGCAACTACGATGTAGTAATACCATGACACTTGAAGTTTTTGGCAACATTGAAACAAAAGGTAACCATAAACTTACCTTTCTTTCTAAATTCCCTTTTGCATGAAGTAGTTGTTAGAATTTGTAAGGAAAAGGACTAGAATTTTGTGGTCAGCCATCACTGTCTTATAAGTTTGATAGTTATCAGAGAGTTAAATAATTACATATAACTTGGAACAATTTTGTGGAATATAATGAGCTACCACCCCAAAATGAATCACATGCAATAGAATAGGCCCAACTAGAAGCAGATAATGTCACACAAGAATAGGTTCAGACATTAGTATCACAAAATTTATCTAGGGCCAAGAAGAGATTAGCATCTCTTCTAGTATCCCTACTTGTTAAGAGAAGAAGGTTTGGTAGATTGGATAAACCAAGGCAATTTAGATACTCTAGCGAATAACCACTGGAGAAGAACATATTACTGTTGGCTTGATGTGGCCTGACCCAAGTTTAGTCGTGAGTTAGACAAACAAATTCCTAGACTACTGGCCCTTTCAATAACATTCTGCGGAGCACGGACTGAGGTCTCACCCGAGGTAGTATGGGAGGGTGTTAGAACTAGGTTTCCACACCCTTTGGATGTCTTGATGGGTCTTGGAAGGCTCGCAATCCAACTTTGCGCACTTCGCTACTTCTGCGCAACTGTCTATCTGGTGCAACTACCTTTGTGTGGCTTAAATGAAGAGCGCGAATGTTCTTTACCCTTCACTGTGCTTATTATTATATATCTGACTTACTTTTGTGATCCCAGGAGTCTTTATCAATTACTCAATATTCATAACAAGTGCACGCAAACATAAACTGTAAAGAGATGCATAAAAATATAACAGGAACATAAACACACATATCTGGGAGTAGATGCACAATATTTCAGAATCAACTTATCTTTTATTAAACTTCTGTTCTATTACAATCTCAACTCCACCCTGCGCACTAAACTGCAGGGGTCCGCGCACATAGTTGTGGACTCTACCAGGCCTCTGCGCACATAGCTGCAGAGCCTCTTCTTACTACTACAACCCACAACTCGGACTTATAGACTCAGAGTGAATGTCACAATCAAAAACCCATAATACTTAAGATCCAAGCTTACCAACTACTGACTTCCACACTTTAGAGCCTCTCTCTATTTATACATTCCCATGGTCCACGGACAATGGGCAGGCTGACTCACTTTACATTACATTACATTATATTTTAGGGTGGACAACCCTTTGACTTGACTCTTTACAATTCGCGCTCTATGCACTTCTAGTATCCCTACTTGTTAATAGAAGAAGGTTTGGTAGATTGGATAAACCAAGGCAATTCAGATACTCTAGCGAAAAACCACTAGAGGAGAACATATTACAGGAATCCCCTGAATCCCAAGAGGCACAACAAGGTAATTCACCCCAAATCCATGAAGACGAGATAGCTCGAGTGTTGGAGAATATAGGAACCCTTTTCAATTTTGAGGAGGCCACGGGTTGTTCAGAATATTTAGCTGAACGAACTCCTACTCCCAATTTTTCAGCCCCTACTCCTAATTCCAATGATATTGAGATATTGTTGTCCTTAGAGGACCCTGAGAACCCCTCTTGTCAGGAACAATCAAAAGAATCCATCGAAATCGTTAAAGAACCAGACTCTCCATTTGAAGGTACAATTCTATCATCTAACATTAGGGGATGATAAATGACCCAATTAATGCAGTTCAATTTGATAAGGACCCTATAGACTCTGTAATTTTCCCTGTTGATGAAAGAATCATAACCGAGGAACCTGAAAATGATGTTGTTGCTCCCTTTACTTCTACCGCACAAATGGAAAAACCCGCTAGAAGAACAGAAAGAAGAACCAACCAAGAACTAAGGTTTCTAGAACAAGAAAACCAGAAATTATGCAAGAAAGTGGAACAACTTAGAAAATGGTTAAGAAACATCAGAAGATGTCATAAGAAGAAACATGAAACTAGGACAATTGAAATCCAAACTAAAATTTTCTTTAATTCTGCAGAGACACAAACCGAAGAAATCCTTACTGTTTCGACAGAAACCCAAACAGACCTCAGTTCTACTTTGATTATAGTTGAAGCAGCTAGTCAAACAGAATCATCAATTTCCATTAATAGGGATACACAAATAGAAGTTATACCTCCCTACTGTCTGTTAATTTTGGATGTTACTATCTAGGTGTTGAATAAAAGACTAGAGGAAAAACAACATATTCTGAGTCGGTATCGAGGAGAAGTGATAGCATCGAAGGAACACCATGATTTATTATAGAAGTTTAAAGCATTTTCCATCACTGAGGATGAGACTTATGCTAAGCTCAGGGCAGCAAAGAAGAAGATGGAAACGGTGCAGGGCCAACTTCAAAAAGCTTTAGAACAAATCAAAGAGGTTTTCTCCATTTACTCTGATGCTTTGTCATGTAGGTTCCCAACAAATAATTATGCTTTGTTCTTACATGAACGATATCTATTGCTTAAAATTAAAGTTTTCCGATCTGGACAACCCTCTGAGTTTAATATTTCCTTTGATTTCATTAAATATTTTCAACAACAAGATGAGCATGTAAAATACTTTTTGTGCAAAATATACATGCATAATTTTTTCTTAGAGGACCAGAGGGATGGAAATCCAAGCCCTTTTATTAGCGATGCGCAATTCCAGACCTTTATCTCTTTTTCTAAAAATCAAATTAAGTGGTCGAAGGCTCATGACATATACCGATAGAGGGAGAATGGCCTCGACCTCTAGGTTAGAGGGGAACCAAGGAGCCCTTTGCACAACCTCTTTAAGCAAAAAAAGTTTATGGAACAGTCAGGTGTTGTTCCTGCTCTTGCACCTGTGCATAATGAAGTTCTCTAGGCTAGTTTCGAATTCTTTGAGGAAATCAAAATAGGAGCCCTTCTTGTAGCCAAACGATGATGGAATACGTCCTCCAGTGTGGTGAAAAATAGGGAATCATTCAATTACTGAAATTTTCAGGCAACAGCCAGTAGAGTGCAAGAATGTGCTCATTGTGCCTGAAGGACCTAACTAGATTGGTTGTAGGTATAGATGCCCTATCATCTAGCACCCTCCATATGTTCACAAGCCTAAGTATGAGCTCTCTGAAAACGATAAAACTATGTCCTTCAAAGAAATCCAAAAGAGAAATGGGTTTCAGTATTATGGTGAAGAATCTTACCCGGCTTATTCCTTAACACTTCTACATGTTAATCATCTAATTGCATGAGGACATGAAAAAGGGTAAGATGGGGGGTGATGTTGGGTCATAGAAATGATATGTTTCTTCCCTTTATTTTTTAGTTAATAACATACCTTTTAATCTTTTTACCTTTAGTTTATGATAATTTGAGAGGTAGAAGTTCTAGAAGAGCGGTTAATAGTATCTTTCTTAATTTAGGTATTTAAGATATAAAAAAGCTATAATCTAAGTTAATTTATGTACAGAAAGATCTGTTGAATAACTGTTGTTCCCTTGGTTTACTAAAGATAACTCAAGTGGGGATAGGCTGTTGGCCTAGTTTTGGCATGCTAATTGAAGATCTGTACCTACACACGCAAAATAGTCAAAGAAAAGATATCATTCGCTATTTTGAAATATTTTATGGTTTAATGAACAATCTTGATAATCTTTTCATTCTCAGGATAGCTCCATCATAAGAATTACATTGTAATATATATATATATAATATTACTATATATATATATAATATATATAATATATATATAAATATATATGTCATATATAACTTCAGTAAAAAAAAGAGAAGGGAGATGATTATTATTTACATTCACTATAAAACGTGAACAACAGAACTACTTCAAGGTTCTACAAACTTTTATTTAGCTAATTTTGACATTAATGAAAGCTCAGAGGATTCCACTTTAATTTGTTGTATTGAGTTTTTCTAGGGCTTGTTCAAAGCCTATCATGTAATTGTAAATTATATAAAAGCCAAATCATGGCTATATAGGGGGAGAAAACCAGTTATTGTACTTCCTTGTTGTTAGATCAAGTTTAAGGGGCTCTGCCCCCTTCCTTATGATCAGTTGGAGGTTGGATTCGAAGATTTGATGTATAATTGCACCAAACATTCAAGTTAATCTAAGGATCTATGCCATTTTATCAATTTCTGAGTTCAAGTCTTATGTGAATGAGTTGTTTTTGTATTTGATTTCCTAGCTTTCATAAAGGGAAACAAGCTAGTTGGCTAGGGCCCAAGAAACCCAGCTTGTTCTCCCTCTTTTTATAAGGTGTGTTAAAATATTTATATGCATATTCAGAGAAAAGGAGTATTTCGTTTATGTACCTAGCTAGCATATTTATGTTTTCTTCGTGAACTATGTGCTTCTTGGATCCAAGGTTTGATAATGTGGTTTTGTGTATCTATTCAAGGTTGTTGTAGCATTTATTTCCCTTCCTTTGATGCATCGTGCGATTCCCTTTCTCTTTCTTTAAATGAGTGTTTCAGTTTAATTTCGCAAGTGCGTTTCAATCCTGCAAGCATGGGTTACTTTAGCAAGAGTGTTGATCCAGGTGGATATTGGTGGCCACCCACCAAGTCCACTTGGACCCCCACCAAGTCCACTTGGACCCCCACTATTGTTTCTTTCAGCTTTTCAGTTTCCTTAATTGTAGCACAATTTACTATTTTTAGTAGTTTTTCGGGTCCTAAACTTCCAGAGCCGTTCTGAGGCCCTAAACGACGTTTTTTTGGAAAACTGGGAGAAACATGTCTCCATGGACCAATGTTGCTCTTCCTAAAGTTGTAGTTCTCGGATAGATCTCTAAAATGAGATATTGTACGTGTCAAATGGAGATCGTATGCCAAAGTTACGACCCTGGGAAGTTGATGTACCAATATACCCAAATGGGACCCACAGTTTGGTGTTTCATCTTCTAGGGTTAGGTTTTTGGATGTTTAGGGTTTTCCCATGTTTCTCAAAAATAAATAGGCCTTCGAGCCTCATTGTAACACAGTTCAGAGGCATATAGCGGCCACATCTCTTCTCAGAGATAAGCTACCATCGCCCTAGTTGTTTTATTTCCATTACTGTATGTAAGCATATTTCAGTGTTTTACATTAATGAAATGAAGTATTATTTCCATTGCATCTCTGTGTTTATGGATATCTCTGCAATTTTTTGCGGATCAGTGGTATTAGGGTAGTATTCTTTTTCTTTGTTTCTCTTTGCATGTCCCCCAATGAGGTTAGGATATAAGGAGTTAGGGATTGAATTGTTGGAACCTTTGCAAGACCATCCTGATGGCCTCCCATGGTGGACGAGAAGAAAGACGAAGGGGCAGGAGATCCTATCAAAATCTTGCTTGAAGAAGCCCTCGAGCAACAAAGGAACGCGATGATGGACAACTTTGCCCAGATCCTTCAACGACTACCCAGAGGCGACACATTGGCTTCCAGCAGCTACTCTGGAAACGCCACAGCCTTTAAGGTACAAGTTAATTTTGAAATCCCCATATTCGAGGGTCAGATAGACGTAGATGCCACAGATAAATGGTTAAATCTTCTAGAGAGTTATTTTTTTGTTCATGAATTTTTGGGTCAGGAAAAGATTTGTTTCGCTCTTCTCAAAGCAGCCCCCCACGTCAAGGAGTGGTGGGAAACCTACTGCGAGTAGAAGGACGAAAATACCACCTCACTATTTTCAGCCTCACCCACGTGGAATTCATTCCGGGATGCCATTAAGGAGCAACACTACCCTGCCGGAAGCTATGAGGATCAGTACATAAAGTGGACTATGCTGCGGTAGGGAAGGGACCAAGACGTGCCGGAGTTTACCAATATTTTCCATACCCTTCATACAAATTTGGGTATCAAGGATTCAGAGCAGCATTTGATACTCAAATACTGCGGCTACCTGCACAAGTACATCTAAGAAGAAATAGAATTCCTGAGCATCTCCTTGCTTGGCACAACATACCGATATGCTGTCAAGGTTGAGAAAAAGTTTAAATAAAAGAAGTGAGACTTTGGATCTGTAAATCCAAAGCAAGTGAAAGGTGCCCCCAAACTGCAGAACAAAGGACAAAGCCAAGGTGGGGTAGCCAAAGACAACTCGCCAAAGCTGCAAGCAAAGAACAACGTTGCGAAGCCGAAAAAGGACACAGGAAAATGGTGTGAGTTCCATAAGAGATCCACTCACAACAAAAGCAAGTGTCGGGCCAAGCAATCACTAGTGGATGAGCTAAAGGTTTCAGAATCAGATGCATGTTCCGACTCTGAGTCAGAACCCGACAAGGGGAATGACAAAGGGAAGCAAATTATCAATGTGGAGCCCAACGCCACTGTTGCCACCATGAAGATCCAGAAGGAGGAACCCGAAGATCTAGAGGAGGAGGAGTGTCTCTTCCACTCCCAGATGTGTGTAAAGGGATCCCCGCTATAGTTCATTGTCAACAGTGGGAGCCAAAAGAACCTCATTTCGGTAGAATTCATGAAGCGACTGGGCTTACCAACCACAGCACATCCACAACCGTACACCATCGGGTGGCTTCACCAAGGATGGGATCTTTGCATGAGCCAGCAATGTCACCTTCCATACAACATCAAGCCCTTCATGGATGAGGTGTTGTGTGACATTACTCCCCTTGAAGTTTGTGATGTACTATTAGGACAACCATACTTGTGGAAGCGACATGTTGTGTATGAATCAAGGTCCCGTGCTATTATTTTTACTTTGGGAAATAAGTTGAACAGGATACCAGAGGTAGCACCGCCTACCGCCATCTCTTTGGTTACTATAAAAAAATGCAGTAAGCTCATTTCCAAAATCAGGAAATTTGTTTCCTAATGATATGCCCTCAAGGAAAGAAGAAGCCGGTGGCCATGACCTCTAGACAGGGCCCCTCCGCACGACAACTACAGATGGACAAGGCAATGGAGGAGTACAAGGACATCTTCACCTCCCCTGCAGGGGTTCCTCTGCATTGTCAGGTCAAGAACTCCATCAATCTAACCCCAGGTGTGCCACTGCCCAATGGACCAATCTATCGGTGCTCCATTTTGGAGAACGATGAAATCAAGAGGTAGATTTAGGAGCTGCTGTAGAAAGGTTACATCTGTCTGAGTTCATTGCCCTGTAGGAGCTCGATCGTGTTGGTACAGAAGAAGGATGGGACTTGGAGACTCAGTATTGACTATTAGGCGCTGAACAACATCACTTTCCGTAATAGGTACCCGATCCCATGGATTGACGATCTCCTAGACCAACTGAAGGGGGAAAAATATTTCAGCGAGATCGATTTGACGTCAAGATATCACCAGGTACCAATCGAACCCTCCGATGTGTGGAAGACTGTCTTCAAAGCTAAGGAGTGCCTTTTCGAATGATTGGTTATGCCTTTCGGATTGGCGAATGCTCTTGCAACCTTCATGAGGCTAATGGATGACATCTTGTGGCCATGCACCAACTCATTTGTAGTGGTATACTTGGATGACATCCTAATCTTCAGCCAAAGCTGGGAAGAGCACCTCCACCACATCCGACAGGTTCTCCAAACACTGCGGCAACACAGGTTATGTGCCAATTTGGAGAAATGCACTTTTGCCATGACCCAGGTTCAGTATCTGGGATACATTATTGATGAACGTGGGGTGCATTTGGATCTAGCCAAGATCCAAGTCATTCGAGATTGGCCCTCTCCAACCACTCTAATAGAGCTCCACAGCTTTCTAGGTCTTGCCAACTTCTACCGCATGTTCGTGTTGGGATTTTCTCATATCACTTGGCCCTTGAGTCAAGTCACCAAGGGAGGAGCGAAATCAAAATTCTTTTGGTTTGAATCTTAACAGAAGGCATTCACAGAGTTGAAAGATCACCTCTGCTAGGCACCAATGCTCGCATTTCTAGACTTGCAACAACCATTTGAGGTCGAGACAGATGCCTTTGACTATGCTATTGGGGCAGTCCTTACTCAACACGGGAATCCAATGGCATATCACAGTGAGACACTTTCAGACACAGTCCGGAAGTATCCCACTTATGACAAAGAGATTTATTCCATTGTGCAAGCCTGCCAACAATGGAAACATTACATTTTGGGGAAGGAAATGGTTATACACACAGACCACCGACCCCTCGAGTTCATACAAACCCAAGGGAAATTGCATAATGATCGCCATCAGAAGTGGTCCACATACCTGCAACAGTTCCATTTGAATATCAAGTGTAAGAAGGGCAGCACAAATAATGTTCTAGATTGCCTCAGTCGACCACTGATCATGGCATTAACCACCATGCTCAACTCTTGTGGGCATGAGACTTCTGATTGGCCACTTCTCTACAAAAGCAACCCAGAATTTAGCCACACATATCAGACACTCTTGAAGGGTCGGCATGTTCCAAATTTTCACCTCCAGGATGCCTGTTATGCCACCTGGGTCACCTTTGTGTTCCTTCAAGTGAGCGTGCCAAGGTGATTTGGGATGCACACTATAGTCGGGCTGTTGGGCATTTCAAGGTCGAGAAAATGGTGGCAGTATTGCAGAAGTATTTCTATTGGTTGAATCTTCGACAGGATGTTGGGAAGTACATCAGATCATGCATTCCCTACGCCATTGCCAAACCGACCATCAAGAACCAAGGCATCTATACCACACTACCTACACCTAGTCGACCTTGGCAATCCATCTCCATGGATTACATGTCAAGCCTTCCTTCCACCAAGCATGGAAACGACTGTGTTTTTGTGGTCGTCGACAGGTTCTCGAAGATGGCCATTATGGTGGCCTACAAGAAGAATATCATAGCAGAAGCCACTGCTAAACTCTTCTTTGAATGAGTGTGGGTACACTTTGGGATCCCACAATTTATCATCTCAGATTGGGATAGTAGGTTCCTCAGTATATTTTGGTCCAGTCTTTGGTCGATGTTGGATACCAAACTCACTAAGTCCACAGCCTTCCATCCTCAAACTGATGGCTAAACAGAGGTTGTCAATAGGATGATTGTACACATTCTGCACATGTACAACTCAAAGCATCCATGGCCATGGGACGAGAGCCTCCCTTATGTTCAACACAGCTACAACTGGGCTCTGCACAGCTCGACTGGCCACAACCCTTTTCAGGTGGGCTTGGGATTCCAACCACTATGTCCCATTGATGTGGTCATGCCATTTGCAGCTACTCACGCAGATTCGGCTCATGTCCAGTTCGAAACAGATAAGGAAAACAACTTCATTGAGCACATCCAACATATTCGCTAGCAGGTCCATGACATTTTGGAGAAATCAAATGCCAAGTACAAGAAGCGACATGATCAACATCAGGTGCCACACTAGTTTTAGGTGGGCGACAAAGTCTGGTTGCATTTGCAAAAGGAACGCCTTACCAGAGCCTATCGGAAACTTAGACCACTCCAATATGGTCCTTACACCATTACCAAGGCTGTGGGAGACAATGCATTTGAGTTCAGCATTCCCCCATTCCTTAGCCTACACCCAGTGTCCAATGTGGACTGCCTTTGGCCATACTTTCCACCATTACTAGACACATCTGACATTGTAGAATAGCTCACACCCACAGATTTAAATCCAGATTGCATGGAACAAGCTGCAACTGATTAGATCATGGACGCATAGATCAAGCACACTCACCAGTAGAATATCCAACTGTATCGAGTTGTCAAAGCAAGCCAACTCCTTCACCAGGGCAAGTTACTCACCAAGGACCAAGTTCAGCAGAAGTTTCCTCATCTCATGGAGGAACTCAACACAATGGGGACCATTTCTTCCTAAGGGGGGAGGAATGATCTAGGTGGATATTGGTGGCCACCTCAAGTCCACTTGGACCCCCACCATTTTTTCTTTCAGCTTTTCAGTTTCCTTAATTGTAGCACAATTTACTATTTTTAGCAGTTTTTTCGGGTCCTGAA
>APFE031498150.1:10549-21066 GCA_000404065.3 Pinus taeda
ACTTATCACTTAGATTGGAACTTGTCCTGACAATGAACCACACTAGTTGGTTCGAAACGCGTCGACAAATGGTTTTTTATGTGATTTTTCTGAAATTATTCTCACAAACATAAACAATGTTATTAATAATTAATATAGATCCGCCTTAACTAAATATGTAAGTCATGAGAGCAAGAAAAATGACTAACAACAATAGAGGAAATATATTGCATGATTTTAAGTTTTTCATTAGTGTATTTTCTTTGACAGGATTTAATTTAGGTACTTTCTTAAATACAGTACAATGGCATCAAATCTAAGAGATAGAGAAATGGGGGGGGTGAGAGAGAGGGAGATAGTGACAAAATTAGAGGGTGGGGAGAGAGAGAGAGGGAGTGGGAGAGAGAGGGCGAGAGAGGAAAGAAGAGAGAGAGGAGGGGAGAGAGAGAAGGAGAGAGGGGGAGAGAGAGAGAGAGATGTTGGAGGGGGGGAGACGGAGGAAAGAATAAATACATAAAGAGATAGATGTGGAGAGAGAGAGAGGGAGTAACAAGGGGTAGATTGAGAGAGAGGGAGGGAGAGAGAGGAGGGAAGAGAGAGAAGAGGAGAAGAGAGAGATAGGGAGAGAAGGGGAAGAGAGAGAGAGGGGAAGACACAAAGATAAAGGGGAAAGAGATAAGGGGAAAGGGAGGGAGATAGTGACATAGTTGGAGGGATGAGAGAGGAGTGATGGGGGGAGAGATAGAGAGAGCTGGGACAGAAAGGGAAGAGAGGAATGGAGAGAGAGAGGACTCAAGAGGGAGAAAGAGAGAGAGATGAAGTTGTAAGGGGAGAGATAGGGAGGGAAGAATAAAGACATAGAGGGAGAAAGGTTGAGAGAGAGAGAGTGTGTGACAAGGGAAAGTTGGAGAGAGGAGTGTAGGAGGAGAGAGAGAGAGAGGTAGAGAAGGTGAAGAGAGAGGAGAAATAAGGGGAAGAGAGAGAGGAGGAGAGAGGGTGAAGAGAGAGAGAGAGAGAGAGATAAGGGGAAGAGAGAGAGAGGGAGAGGAAGGGGGGCGAAGAGAGAGAGATAGATATGGAGAGAGAGTGTGTGTACCTGGAGGGTGATATAGAGAGAGGGATTAAGAAAGAGACATAGATACAAATATAAATAGTATATAGTATTATATAGCCAAGCGAGATCCATTTTAACATGAGATCTATCAAGTTTTGGAGTGATCAAATCTCTGAAGGTGCAAACCTTTCCTCAAATTTTTCACTCAAAAAATAGGTTTGCACCTTGAGAAATTTCATCCCTCTTGGTGCTTATAGATTTGAGATTAAGATGGATTTAGGATGGTTGTAATCTGACCCCTCTCGGTGCTTGATAGATCTGTGGTTAAGATGGATCTAGGCTAGTTGTAACAACAAATTTCTTATGATCAAAACAAAAATTGATTGATCTTGTCCCCTCTCTCCACACACATAGTAATTGTAACAACAAAATTTTTTATGGTTAAAACATTTCACTATAAATAAGAAGTCCGTATCATTATGTGTTTAACATAAATATAAAATTTACAAACATTTACAAAATTTTAAATTTATATATATAATCAATAAATCCTTAATCTATAATTAAATAATATATATAAATATATAAATATATATATATAATACACTATTATAAATATCAATCTATTAGAATGACTATTTAATTAGTAAAAGATTTGCAGGTGATGTATATTAAATAATTTAAAGTGATCATTAAAAAAATAAAAAGATAGGAAATTTTTTGATAATACAAAATTTAATTTAAATTTACTAATAATATATTTTTATTAAATTTTTGAAATGGCATCATTTCTACGTTAAAAGCTAGCGATTTATACATAGTGGCTATACTACAATTCAGAAAATACCTTTCAATACAACGAGAAAAAAAAAAAGGAGGTGAAAACAATTTTGAAAATCATACAACTTTAAGAATTGTATCACCTTTAAGAGAAACGAAGCTTATAACAAAAACACATTCGCAGATTATATTCGAACCATGCAATACATGGTTAAACACTACTTCATATATATTGGCAAAACATTACAGCAGTTACACATAGAATGACTGGATACATAAACAAACATGAGGACATGCAGTTAATGGCAACATGAATCTAAATACGTGGGGATGAGGGCGATATTTGGAACCTATATGCACTTTAATTATACTCGCGTCCCAAGTAGCTTGAGCAAGCCATAGGTTACTAACATTGCCATCCACCCTCCGATCAATACCCTTAGAGTTCCTTTCACTATGGGCGAACGGCCATAGTAAGCTCCCACATCACCAAAAGCGGCCAAAGTCACGCTGGACACTCCTGCCACAACTCCAACTCTCAAAAGGTAATTGGTGACGAACGCTCCGGAGAGTAACGGAACCACTCCTCCCACACAAAAAGCCATGGACGATGCAAGCGCTGCTTGGAAGGGGTTCGGAAGGCTCTCACCATCATCTTTTGAATTTGCAGATGTAGCTGGGCTTGGTGTTGTAATTGTAGTGGGAGATGCAAAGGGTGAATCGCTAGCCAACTGTTGAACAAGCTGAAGTTCTATGGACGTTTCCTCGGCCAGCTTATTTGCTCTTATTTTCATGTCAGAGAGTTCAGCATCACGTTGAGCATACACAGAAACGAATTCCCCAATGGCCATGCTGCAAGCACCAGCCACCAGAGCCGCCAACCCTGATACGACCACCGTCTTTTTGTTGGGTTGCACTGCTCCCACTCCTAGCATTAACGATGCCGTGGTCACCAATCCATCGTTTGCTCCCAGCACAGCTGCCCGAAGCCACTGCCCTTTTTGTTTAGAATCTTCTCTCGGGTTTTCTATCCTTCCCGTCTCGTGAAGCGTTCCTTGTGGAATCGAAACGCTAACATCCAGACCTTCGCTAGATGGGGATGAGGATGGGACAATTGTAGCCATTTGGCACTGGAATTGTTACTTCTGTGATCACTGAGAACAATGAAAACGATTAAAACAATTAACAACGGATAGAAATATGAAAAAAAAGGATAATGGATAGATATTGCAAGTTTAATATTGACCTGGCCTACTACTGTAAATATAGATTTCTTACTTTTTCAGATAACAAGAACTAAGGTCGAAGGCGCTGTCAATAAACATTACATACCTGATGAGAGTCTGCTCCCCTCTCGTGTGAAATAGCAAACTGATATTTACGAAGCACAAAAAAATCAGAGATATATTTAGCGAGCACGAAACTATATAACAAAAACTATGCCACGAAACTATATAAAGAAAGAAAGCTCATGTAGAAACGTGGGCAGATATAATCCCGAGGCTTGTGTTCTCCACGCTCAAGGAGGTTGCTTTATGTAGTAAATTTTCAAGGTGAACGTGGTTTCTGATTTCATGAAAGGCTCCGCGGCGGAGCCCAAGAATTGACCGCCATTGGCGTACACAGTTTGTTGTCTCCGCCGTTGGCGTACACAGTTTGTTGTTGTCGTTTTCATTTCGGTACACGCTAAAAGTGCATTTATTTTTAATATTGACGGATGCGGCATGTAAATAAAGAGCGTGCTGGGGATTATCCATTTTTTTTCAATCCTAATGTGAATGTGATGTTACCTGCGAATCCTACAGGAACTATAGCGGGTATCTGCAGCTGTTTAACTCAACAAAAATAACTGAAGGACGTAGGGACATCCAGGTCAGTGAGTAGTATATTATTCTGTCCTACGTTCCTGTTAAAACACATATGTACATTATTAAAGTATTGTGATTTGGATCTCATCTTAAACAGATATACCGTTTACACCTCTTCGCACCCTAGATATAATGTTTATACCTCTTCCAACTTTTTTTGTGCACTGTTCAACAAATTCTAAAGTCATATACAATAAATTTATAAAACACTGAAAATGTTTGCCAATTAGAAGATTTGTTTAGTTGCCGCGGACAACTCAGTTGGTAATCTGGAATATGTGAAATCTTTTAAGACACGTTGGTTCAAATCTTTCTGTTACGACCAGGGTTAAGGGGGCGAATTGTTTAATTTAAGAGAATGTAAGTTTACTAGTGATTCGTGTCAGGCAGTATATAGTTGAGTTCTTCCAAAAACAAAAAAAATTGTTGAGCAGTATGTAGTTGATTTCTTTGAAGTCCCTGAAAACAAAAAAAAATATTTCTTCTAAAAAATTTTTTGTCCACTGTTCAACAAATTCTAAAGTCATATAGAATAAAACACTGAAAATGTTTGCCAATGAGAAGACTTGTTTAGTTGCCGCGGACAACTCAGTTGGTAATCTGGAATATGTGAAATCTTTTAAGACACGTTGGTTCAAATCTTTCTGTTACGACCAGGGTTAAGGGGGCGAATTCTTTAAATTTAAGAGAATGTAAGTTTACTAGTGATTCGTGTCAGGCAGTATATAGTTGATTTCTTCTAAAAACAAAAAAAATTGTTGAGCAGTATATAGTTGATTTCTTTTAAGTCCCAGAAAACAAAAAAAATATTTCTTCTAGAAACAAAATTGATTTCTTCTAAAAACAAAAAGAAAATTTTTGAGCAGTATACAGTTGATTTCTTTCAAGTCCCTAAAAACAAAGAAATAAAAAAAATGTTTACCTGATAAACACTAAACATTATTATAAATTAAATAAAAAAATATTTGTTTACTGAATAACCTAAAGCATTAAGATTAAACACAAGATGTTATAAACATAAGAACCAATTATTAATACAAACAAAATTTAAACAGTAACCATAAATCTATAAACACAAATAAACATTAAATAACAAAAAAACAATTTTACATCAATAACAATTTTTTACTACAGGAATCTTAATAGTAAATCATTGCTATAATTTGAGAAATATGAGTTTATTGAAAATAAAGTCAAAAAAATATACAACATCCCTATAAAAAAAATGAATATGGCTATTTTAATTATATTATTTATTTAAAAGAAAGAATAACAATTTAAACAAATGCTATAGCATTTTTATGTGTAACATTTTAATTAATTTATTTATTTAAAAAGAAATAACTAATTTAGAACTAAATGCAGCCTCTTAATTTATGTCTACTATTATAAATATTATAGAAATTAAGCCTCACACTTCTCTTCCAAAAATATACACACCTATCACTGTAGTCACAATAATAACAAATTCAGTGTGACGCATGACCATTGCGATATATACTTTTAAACAAAAAAGTGTGGCAGCGCACGCGCAATAAGCGTGCCGACCATGAGGCTGCTAACGCTGTCATAACTTAAATCAAATCGAAGTGGATAGAAAATGTAAGGGCCGACGTCACGATCGACGTATTTGTGGTACAGGACATCGTTTCCGCTTTGATCCTTCCGCTATGTGCAGCAAGTCAAAGCACGTAAAATACGAAGATATGTCAGCTGGTGGCTTAAAATGAAACATCACTACCATGAATACAAAGAAGAATCCTACTGGCACGAATAGTAACCTATGGAGTTTTTACCCGCTGCATTCAAATGATTCTCTATCATATAATATGGATCCAGAGCAGAGAAATATATAAAGTATATATTTTTGTCTCTCATATATATAATTTGGGTATAATTTGAGTATAATTTCAGTGGGGTTTAGGGTTAAAAGTATGAATTTTTTAACAGGTTTAAAATTAGAGTAGTAGGGTATGTATGTTTTTGTAGGATTAATAGTTTAATCATTATCTAGAAATAAAATTTTTATCTCACAAACAAAAAAAATCTTATACACCAATTTAATATGTAGATTACAATAAGTTAAAATTGCATAATAATAATATTATTATTTATTTAAGATTATTTTAAACCAAATTATTTTTTATAAATAAAACAATTAAAAATTGGAATTGTTTTTATAAATCACTTTTACCTATAAATTTAAAAAAAATTAGAATTTATTCCTTATTTTTATAATTGTGAAAATCTATATAATTTAAAATTTATCATAAAAATTCAAAGTTTCACTCAAATAACAAATAAAATTATTTATATATAAAATTTAATTAAAGTATTTAATATCAATATATTTAAAAAGACACTATAATCATACTTGCATTATTCACATCAAAGTGAGTTATAATTCCCTAAATGTTATTGTATTTTGCATGGTTGATAAAATAAATTATTTTATAAATAAGTGCGTGCCACATAAAAATTTAATTTAAAAAAAGTGTAATTCTTCATTATCAATTTTGTAATTGATGTATTTTATTTTAAAAAAATGTGTAATTCTTCATTATCAATTTTGTAATTAATGTATTTTTTTATTATAATTTCGTAATTGATATAATTATTTTAATAATAGTGAAAGTGGCAAAATAAAAATCAATATTAATGATACAAAACTTTTTTTTAATATAAACATATCTCAATTAAAAAAATTGCTGTTATATATTATTCAAATTCCTTTAATAACTAATACAAAATTAAATTTTGAATATTTTTTTAATAATTACTTTATATAAAGGAGAGAGGGGAAAGAATGTGTCTGTGAGACACTAGTATGAAAAGAATTATATGTGATTATAGAAAATCTTTTTAATCATCAATATCAATCTATCTTTTCTCTACATCTATCGAGCAACCAAAGTAATCAAATTTATAAAAAAATTCTCGATCTTTTTCGATTAAAAAATGTGTTCATTTCAAATAAATTAATCCATCACCATAGATAATAATTCTGGAAATGAAAACAAATATAGATAGTTTTTTTTTACATAACCTAACCTGATAGGTCTAGTATTGTTATAGTAACTTATATATATATATATGTTTTTGTCGAAATTTATTTTAATGTTAGGAATGAGGTAAGAAGACATCGCTGACATTCAAATATATTCTTAAATGATCTCAAAATTAGACGAAAATCTAATGTTATATATTATTTATAGAAAAAGAATTATTGATTTTGTATATATAATGGAAATTAATATTTTAAATGCACAATTTATTTGGAGATATAATTAGTATATATGTATTTAATTATTTAGATTGATATAATTAGTATATATTTATTTAATTATTTAGATTGGTGAAATTTTTTTATATGCAAATTTTTTCTAAAATGAAAAAATTAAAAATTCTTACTCTCTAAGATATTTAATTATTTTTAGCACATGATAAATCTCCAGTTAAGATGGATTTATATTGGGTATGCTTGTGTGTATTTTCTAGTTCTGTAAATTACACTTTTGGATGCATAAATAGATGCAATGCATTGAAATTCTTGTTACACACTTACATTTTGTAGTCCACATAATTTAAATTTGCAATTCCAAAAAATATTTATTATATCTTAGATGAAATCTTTATTGTATTTTAGATCAAATTGACCAAAAGCTATATGTAAAATAATTGTTCAAAATGTAAAATAGTAAGAAAATAGAAATGTTTTAGGTATATTATTATATTATATATATATATTATATATATATGAATGCCCATGGGGTGTATAGAAACTTATCGGGGGGTATTCTATTAAGGTATTTGTGGTGTAAAGTTCACTCGTTTAAAAAAAATTGAAATTGGTTCACGACTACTAAAGGCACAAGTTATGCATACCTAATCTCTCTCTCACACACACATTACTTAAATGTTTTATGTTATTAGTATATTTTTAAATGGGAATTAATATTATTTTTTAGAGTGAAAGCTACATTATCTTTTGAACAGGATATGAGAAATTTACATTGATTGGTTATTGGGAAATCCAAGGAAATATACAAGTAAAGACAAGCTAACTAAGATTGAAAATATAGACACATATTGTGAGATTTTGGTCTTTATAATCATGGGACACTTCGAGGATCTTTTCTTCCTTCTTGCTTACGAACGTCAATCCATCCTGTGATAAAATCTACAGAAGTATGTGTAGATTCAATGGCTACATTTCTTTCATTCGATCCATGTAATAGAAAAATTTTCCTTATCATTGTTTAGCGATATGATCGATGAAGATATTTGTCCCAATTTTTAGATGAGACCAGGATCATGGTTGTATCTATTTCTTCACCATTCAAGGGATCTAAATGAGTGTGGGGAGATGACGGAAGAGGAGGGAGGGACCACAGATTTTGAGTGATGAGGTGCTAAGTGGGGTTGAGATGAGGTCAAAGGATCTTTCTACAAAAGGTTTTTGTTGTTGGATGTAATCTTGCATGTGAGCTAAGGAGTTATTAGGTCCTTTTCCATCTTTTGGGTCTTCCCAACCTAGATTATTTTTCATGGATTAAGTGGGTTGAATGTGCCCTTAAAAGAAGGGAAAAAATTCTAGAGGTAACCTAGTTATTGATAGGCCCTTCAATGAAAAGTTGTGTTTTCAGTCCACTCACTACAAAAAGGATAGGCCATTGCAATTGATGATGATTCTATCAATATGCCCTTTGTTGATACCTATTTTCACACAACAATGTGAAAAGGTTAGAATACCTCTCCCAAGCCTATACATATCTATATTAATAAAAAAACCTAGATATTTTCCTACACAAGCTAAGATATATGTATTTTAAAAAATGAATGGGAATATTAGGGAGTCATACAAAAACTAGAGTGGCAAGAGTTGTCATGGATAGAGGATTTACAACAGACACCATGGCTTAAATGATCCTCTTGACGTTTGAAATAAACAACAAAGAATCCATTTAAAAAAAGTATAAATATGTATTTGAGGACTAGGTTTGATGTACCCATTCTTGGACTGCATATACAAATAGCCAAAGGTGATTAAAGAATAATATGATGAAATTTCTCTCATAAGCCATCCAAGAAAGAGTTGATTGGGAGTCTTCCTCCTCTACACTTGGAATATCTTCTACTTGTTCAAAAACCAAGGATGGACCTTAGAGACATTTCAAAGTTGGTTGCAAGAACCTTGGTTTGAAAGTATCCTTAAAGGGTCATGATTGAGAAAATTAGAGCACACCCCAATCGTTGGATCCTCCATTCAACCATGAAGCTAGGAATATTGAAGCATCCTTAGCTATATCGTAATATTTAAGCAAATTCCTTTCCTAATGTTTTCAGACCCTATGTAGCATCCACATTGAGTTGGAAGAGATTCTTGTTTGATGTTGAATTCTAGTTGCAAGTGTAGAGACAAATCCAACAACTTTCACCTTCATATAAATCGTACCCCCTAATATTTTTTTCAAAAAGAACTAAGTAGAAGAAACCTACCACAAGGGAATTTTCACCCAAACTAATGGATATATATTAATGGCACAAAAATATCCTAGAGATGGGAAAGTGTTTAAAGGCTTTAGGGAATCAAGAATATGAGTGAGGAGAATAACCTTGGCATAATTTTTGAACAAGTATTTGATGGTGGGAGAAGCAACCCTAATATGTGTATCATGAGCGTTCTTATTTTCTTCAAATCGGACATTGAAATTAGCCTCGACAAAAACCCTCTTTGCCTTAAGATCAAGTTCAATAAAATCCATGACTCTCTTCTTACCCATGGATACATTGCAAAGATTAGAACCACTAAATTGGACTACACTTGCAGAGCCAATATCATGTTTAGAAGTGGGCAGTTTGAAGGCCTATCTAGATTTGAACCTTGACCTAACCTATAATAGGGCCAGGAGGGAATGAAACCAACCTACTGGGGGGAAAGGTGGATGAAAATGTAGATCTAGTGGCGAGGTAGCCCGTAAGAAGAGAAGTGGTTGATGAAGAAACAACTTCCAGATTTCGTGTCAAGGAAAATTGGTCGAGTGCTACAATAATTGTGGTTGTTGTGGCGATTAGGGTTTTCACGGAGCTCATTTTGTCTATTTTGTTCCAAAATTCATGTTAATTTTAGGTAACCTGCCATAGTGAAATATGTTTTTTTTGTACTAGTATTAATATTTTTTTAACGGTACATGTAAATTTTATATTAAAAGTTAAATGAATTGAACATCTTCATCTTGTTAGGAAGTAACTAAATTATTTTATGTTTAAATTCTCTCTCTCTCTCTTACTTTTAACTACTTTATTTCATTAAACATGATATAATATTATGTTACTTAAGATAAATATTGAAATATTTTATTCATGAGTTTGAGAGTGAAAGTCAAATATATTTCAACATAGTTATTACATCTAGTTATATTATTTGCAATGATATTAAAGTGCAATGTGAGAATGGAAGTATTGATGATTTATAATGCTTTAATTGAAACTTACCAAATATGTATATTCATTTATGTTTTGTTGTAGTCTAACAATTTTTTTTAAAATGTAGAGTATAATTTATTTGTATTCTCAAAGAGTCACAAGTCAATTGAAGGTGGAGTAAGAAGAAACTACACAACCCCTCATATTTGATTGTAGAATGTTTCTCTTAGCGAAATTATAATTTTCAATTAGAAGTATAGGCGTGTCTATTTTGAAATAGTGCTTTCATATTTTAATATAATTATCAATAATTATTATGTTGATGTTAGGGACATATCCTCTACAGAATATTCTAGAATATTTTTAGTAATATTCTCCAAATTACTTATGCCCTTTTTTCCTTTTAATTC
>APFE031498150.1:34041-48492 GCA_000404065.3 Pinus taeda
TTAAAAAAAAAATTATATCTAATTCCATTTACATTAGATATATTATAGGTTAGATATTCTAGTAAAGTTTTGAATAAAATCAATCTAGATCCATCTTAACCTTAGATTTATCAACTGTCAAGAGGAACCAAATATCTTGAGTTGCAATTTTTTCCTAATTTTTGCACTCAAAAATGATGTTTGCACCTCGAGAGATTTGATCCCTCTCGATGTTTGATAGATCCAAGCTTAAGATGGATTTAGGCTAGTTTTAGCCCACCTAAAAAGATGATTGAAAATTTTCACATAGTTACATCATGCCTCAACATATTCCCCATATCCCATATTGGACTATAGAGTGTCTCTCAGTGCAATGAAGACATATGAAGTGAACATTTAATTTTGATTTGCTTTCTCTTCTATATAATTTTTTACTTCCATTTAAAAAATGTTGAGATACTTACATTAGATTACATTATGCCTACACACCTCTCTCACACTATGTTGTAGAGAACCTTGGCACAATTATGTGGATAGATGTGTTTATTTTGGAAATAGATTTCCACAATTTTAATTTATATGCATGTAATATTAATAAGCCTTCGTATTAACCTAAAATATTGTAACAAAGTATATAAAATAATTTTTTTTATGGTAAAATAAAAATGAATATAACAATATATTAATTTGTAATTGTGATAATTATTTTTATAATAATAATAATAATAATGAATGGACGTGAACTTATAATTATTTAATTTTTAAAAATTATATTGATACTTATTAAAAAATAATGTCCACCTATTTAATTCATATAGCTACTCTACTATGTAATATACCCATAATATACCCAAAACCAACACACTTGTGCTTAGATTTCAAATTAGCAAACTTTTTTTGCCTCAAGCTAAATGTAGCATTTCATAAATATATTTAAATTGTATAAGTCTATTTTCCATTCTATGAGAAAAAAAAAAATCATTAATTCATGCAACTCAATGAGCCTTTAATATGTATACCATGTCATTTGAACAATGACATTGTTTTATTATTATTATTATTATTATTCAATTTTAAGGTCACGCCCAAGCCATATACCAAACTAGTGTATGAGACCATTTGATTTTGGGGCAGGGGACCCACCTTGGCACAACGATTTGACTGCTAAGTCTCTAAGAATATACATACTCTACGTCCACTGCTTTTGAAAATGTGACCTCTTAAGTCATGAGGCTATCATCTACTTTAAAGAAGTGGATATTAGGCGTATACTTCAATACACAAAGGAAAACAATTGAATAACTCAATGCTGTCTACAACAGAAATACTTGATGTATAGTGAACCATCTATGAATGCACTCAGCAATATGTCATTATGTCTCGGTCAAAAAAAATGTAAGAATTGTAATAGTTTTCATTCATGCCTTCGGAAACGATGTCCACCTATTTAATTCATATAGCTACTCTACTACGTAATATACCCATAATATACCCAACACCAATTATGGTGTTGGCTGATCAAAATGAATTCAAAACCATAAAAAATTCTTAGACTCTCAAAATCTGAAACTCTTCTAATCTATTTTTTTATTAAAATCATAGCCCATATACTCTGTTACATTGGAATAGCTCCCTCGAGGTGGGAAATCTATTCTAGTGGTTCCCGCGCTCCCAAGAGCTTTGGAACTGTATGGAAACATTCCCTTTTCTATGGGAGCTGCAATGGGACCTTGAGAAAGTTCTGGGAACTTTGAAGACTATTTATTCTAGAGTTCTCGTGTTCCCTGTAGTTGGGGAATAGAAAGCATGTAGTAAAATATGTTGAACTGCCCACAAAACATGAGGCTTTGTTGAAACCTTCGTAGGAAGAAAGGCAAAAGACATCCTTAACACTGATATCCTTAAATGAGAAACTGGAGCAATCTCTTGATGGGTAAAGGAAGCATGTGACACTTCAACATAAGGGAGACTACAATGCACAAACCCTCTCTACATGCTCTATCTCCTATCCCCCTCAACTACTTTTGCTCATTTAGAAAAAAAATGCACTTGAAAATAATGAAATCCCTTTTCCTCCTAGTGGTGATAACCTACTAGTGGTTAGGTTTGACTACCTCAACTCTTAACGAGAGTTAAAATAGAGACTCTTCTAGAGTCTTCTTCCCTATAAGCATGTGGTTATCTATAATATCCCTGCCATAATCTACCGTAGAAATACTCGTAAAATGAGTGTTGCTGAATAATTAAATATTATTAACTCTTATTTGATATTACAAGAAGAATATTACAAGAATTAATTCTTAATTCTTATATTGAGAATAAGTTATGTTCTTCTATCTAAATAAATTATACTTCCAAGTTTATGTATTTTTGAGTTTTCAAAACAATGAGTCATAGCTTTAGAAAAGCTATGGATAAGTGGTATTTTTTCCATAAGCCAAAAGAAAATCTACCTTGGAAAAAGCGTGAGAGATTTATGGGTGATTTACTGAGTAATTGTAGAATTTAAAAAAATATGATTTATGGAGCGATTTTAGGATAGAGGAAAAATCTAATTTATGGAGTGATGCTAGGATTTAGGTAAAAATTGATTCATGTAATGCTTTTAGATTTAGAAAATCTATTGCATTTTCTTAATTCTACTTATTGTAAGCTTATGAGAAAATATGAGAACTGATGATAGAATACATGTAGAATGGAGCCAATAGAGAGGAAGGAGATATTTCAAGCACACATTAAAAGAAAAGTAACTATGCTCCTTGAAACTTATTGTGTTTTCATATGGTGCGTGAAGAAATAAGGATCAAATTTATTTGCTTCAAAAATTTCATATGATAGAGTCGAGATTATTTTCTTAGGAAAATATCCATGTAATTTCATGCATTGAGGAATAAGTGTTTTGTTCATTAAATTATTAAAAGATTTTTATGTGCATTCAATTCTTAAAATATTTTCATGGCTATATAATTGTGTGAGTTCTATGAGTTCTTGGAAAATAGGGTCCAAATATGGCTTTGTATCTCCTAAACTGTGATAGATTTGTAAAAATTTCAAGAGATTTTTGTAAATCAACCACTTCTTGCCAAAATTATCTTTCATATTTGAAAATTAATCTTTTACATTCTCACAAATAATGCCAAAAATGGATGACTAAAATAGGAAATTATCTAATATTTAAATCTAGAAAAATGGACTGTAAAGAGTCATTCAAATATTCCAAACCATGACACCTGTGTAAAACCTGAGAGCAGTGTTTTGTAACTAACCTATTTTCAACAAAAACATCTTTTGTTTGTCAAAATTTCATTTCCATATGTTTGGAAACGACACCCAAAGTTGATGGCTAAAGCCGGAAAAACAGAGTAAAACAAAGTGGTGTCATTTGATTTGTTAGCACATTAAGAATAGTTCTTATGTGCCTATAGATATAGGAAGTAAATAAATTAATTGCATTCACAAACAAATAAGTATTAAGTCTAATATTTCTTGAAATGAAATAAGTTATTCACATGTACAAAAATAGAATAATTATGTTGATATTTCTTGAAAAGAAGTGAGTTATTCACATGGAAAAAATAGAACAATAATGTTACTAATTATTGAAAAAGAATTAAGTTATTTTAGTTAAAAGCTTACCAAGCATGTTCTCATGATGCATATGCATTATATTTTTAAAGATAAATATTGGACTCTTGAAGAGAATATGTGCTTATGTGTATAGGGATAGTATCTAGTATATTTGATCTACTCGAAATGAATATGTCATTTTACATGTATGGGAAGCTTGAGTCGCCCAGAAAGAGATAAGGAACCTTTTTGAGAAAGAGTTCACATAAAACCTTTGCATAAAGACATTTGGTTGTGTTATTTGAGAATGATTTGTTACTCATACCATTTCTTAAGGAAATATTACAAATTTGTTTGATGTGTGAAATGATAGGAAAATATTTTCTATTGCATGTATAATAGCTAGTGAGTTACCTAACTTTTGGGAAAAGAATATATAGTGTGTTAGATGCCTTGGAAAATAAATATATATATATTTGTATGCAATGAATTATTTATTGTGTTAGTACTCTTCAAAAAGAATAGAAGAGAAATACATGTCCTTGTATGCATTATTGAATTAGATTATTGGAGAGGAAAACTAGTAATCACATTATTTTTTATGTTAAGATTCTTTTGCAAGATTATTTAGAGAAACATATACACTTGCATGCATGGAAAATTATAGTTTTCCTATTGGATTTCTAGTGAAAAGAAAAGTACAAGCACATAACATTGATTGTATTAGCCTTCTTTTAGGAGAAATAATATTCATTTTCACATCTAAAGGGATTAGCTATGGTATTAGTTTTCTTTTGGGAGAAGATTATGTATAGTTATTGGAATGGATATTTTGTTAAGATGAAACTGTTTCTTTGCATTCTTGAAAGAATAAATGTTATGTGTTTGATCCCTTGGAAAAGAAATGTCTTTCTCTTTCCATGCAATATTTAGTTGTTTCCTTTCGAAAGAAATATATGTTTCACATGCAAGAAGAATAAGCTATCATGTGTTTTTATGTTGGAGAGGATAAGTAGTTGCATGCAAGAAATTATAACTCGTATATTAACTTTGTTTTGTATAGATCCTGCATTCTTATACATAATATCCATTGTGAATAGCTCTCCTATGGAAAATAGGTTTTTGGAAAAGAACATATATTCACGTGCATAAGTATAGAATCTATTGTGTATTCCTTTTGATAAAAAGACATAATATTAGGCACAAAGAAAATTTCTTGTTGGGATAGTTCTCTTGAAAGCTTATTATGCATTTGCATGCACAAGAACAATATCTAGTATTTTAACTTTTCTTTGGAAAGAATATGAAAGTGCATGAAAGATTACGTTAGTGTTTTGTTGAAAAGATGATGCTTGATAGTGATTTGCTTGTTACTAATGTATGTGCAATGATGTTAAAGCTGGAATTTCCTGACATTATGTTTATGTTTTATGCACGCACTTGAATAGATGTTGAAGTGTCACCAATAATGGTTGATTATTGGTTAATTAGTATTTTATATTTTATCTGATCATGATATCAAGTGTGTTGATTACTACAACGACATGAAAGGATTGTGATGTGTGAAAATGATAATTCACATTTAACAATGTGATGGTTAAATATTTGTGGGTCCATGAAGAATTAGGAATGAAAATTGTCGAAAGATAAACTGATGGGAAGCACCAGGCTGCAAATACTTAATGTTCATGGCTTCGTGGGAAAACTATATCAGGGTGATTGTAATAGCTTATAGCTAGTTACGCTTCAATTGAGATGATAGTTCTTTGTAAAATTTTAAACAATGGTTAAGGGATGAACTCACTTACAAGCAATTGAGTGAGAGGTGAACACCCCCACGAGCAATTAATAATAAAATTAAATATTTGTTAGCTTTGATACTATAAGGTTTCTAAGGTATATCTAGGTTTAATTGTCATTTCTTTTTGTCCCTTCCTTACAGGATTTGATGATTATATTTCCAAGAATGTGATTAACTAACTAAGTTAAAAAAATCAAGGAATCGATGCAATTTTTTTTTAACACAATCGAATATTGGCTATATTGAAAAAAAGAACGAGGAGCATTCTCCTGTTATAATTGATGAGGTTTGGATTCAAGTAGAGAGATGAAAATGGTAGCGCAATCCCTATTTCTATGCTTGAAATCGAATGTTCTATGCATTCTTTTGCCAAGCTTCTCATATTGCCTTACATACTATCCTAAAAGTAAAATAAACTTGTAGTACATTAAATTATTATTCAATTTTTTAGTATTGATTGACTGACTACTCCTGTTGAGAGTGGTTCTTCTTGCTTTGCTGAATGGATTTTTCCCCTTCCTGGCTCTAACTGATTGACTTCATATAGGCCATGGCCTCCTCTAGGTGCTTGCATTCTTTTTTGAGTTCTAGTATTTCGACTTTCTGATTATTAATGTCTCTGTGTTGATAGATGTTGTCCCTTCTCATTTCTGACCTGAGTTCCTAGAGTGCATCATCGAACTTGCTTATCATGAACTTATTTTCCCTGCATGTGGGACTTCCATCATTTTTTGCAGCTCTTTCTATTAGTTGGCATTCCATTTTGATCCACTGATTTGCTATATTTTTTGTAGATCTTCTATTGCTCCGGTGTGTGCTCTTACTATTCTTGTTGTTGTCATGAATATGCCTTCTACTGTTATTGTCTTACTCTGCTTCACTGTTTTTTGAAGAAAGTCTTTCCTTTAAAGAACCATTTGGCCTGAGGCAACCTATCATGGCCCGAGAGAGAAGGATGCACAACAATGCCCAATCTGGAATAGTGGAGATGCGCTGAGACCGATTTGAAGAGATGCTTTGTAACTAATTTGATGAGATGTCTGTCAGACTCTTGGCGATGGCTAAGTGGGTAGGAATGAAGAAGTCACAGTGGGAAGACAGATGACTCTGTGAGAGGTATTGAAGATTTCGGTGAGAGGATGACTCAATAATATTTTTACACACGGAAATGAAGACACATAAGACAAAGCTATTGTGATTCAATGGAGAAATACACAAGATGGTGTGGAGAGCGTTATGTCTGTGGATAAGCATGGAGTTAAAATTTATATTGTAGTGATTAGGGATGAGCACTCGCTTACAATTTATGGATGCATATTTTCTTTGAGACTTGATAGTGATATGACGGATAACAATGCTATTCATGCGCAAAATATTTATATCCTCCTTGGTCTGCGGGATTGGGATGGAGGCAAATATGTTTCGGATTTTCTGTTTATACACCTGAGGGTGCCAATTGAATACATCTGCTAACATATCTACCTCATGATCTTTTAATTTACTCTCATAGTTGTTTTGATTTTTCTTATACTTTTTTCCATTGTTTTTCTCTTTCCTCGTGGAAAATGAAAAACATTATGGGATGGAACTGAAGTATATTTCTTTATTTTCCTTGATGCTTCATGGTTCTCTTTTTGTTTCTTTATTAGCGAGATTATCAACCTTTTTGTTATGTTCTATCAGAGCTTGCTTAAATCTGACCATTCCTAAGCCTTTTAGGTTCATTCTTATCCTATGTAGGTTCTATTCATAGCTAAATTATTGGGATTCTTACTTTTGATCATTGCTTCAATAACAATTTTTGAATATCCTATTATTATAGGATCTCGAATTGCTTTTTTTTAATTATTATCCTTGAGCCTAATAGTAAATTGTAGGCTTCAGCTTTGTTATTTGTGGTTTCTCCCAGGCCCCATTCATAAGTGACAATCTCTTTCCTGTCTGGATCACTTAGCAATCCTCTTGCTCCTGCTTTCCCTCAGTTGTTTTTCAATGCCCCATTGAAAAGAAGAATGAATCTATTTTGCTTTTTTCTCCACCCTTCGAACTATTTTTCACTCATCCTTGGTTTCCAATTTTGTGTTGTACGAGCTTCCTTTGGTCCTACTTTCCCAGTGTTTTCCGATATATCTTTCCCAATCCAATCTCTCTCCTCTTGCTGAAGGTTGCTATGGTCCACTGCTAACATCCCTTTAGTGTTTAAAATTTCAGAAACTAAAGCCCATGTTTTTGATAAGATTCTATCTGTTCTTGGCTTTTGATCTTTGAAGTTGCTTTTATTTCTAGTTAGCCAAATTTGCCAAAACAAAACTGTTGGAAGGATTTCAAAAGCCTGTTTATTGTAGCCTTGTTCTTTGTAGAGTAAGGGTAAGTCTTCTCCCATTCTTTATAAAACTCTGAGAAAGTGTTTGTGAAATTTAAATTGATTTCCAACGGGCTTGAAATCTGCTTCCACCATTCTCTGGGTATCCTACATTCCAGAAAGAGATGTTGTATGGCCTCTTCTTCTATCACACACATGGAGCACATGGAGGGACCTTGAATTCCTATTTTTTATTTATTTTTTCAGTAGTTAGAATTTTTCCTTTGAGAAGAGTCCATATAATTTTTTTTATTTTAGGAAGGCATTCAGTCTTCCATGCCAATTTGCAGAGGTTCCATTCCTGATGATTTTGGTGATCTTGAAGTGCTTTTTACCTTGTTTTAACTGTGTATCCTCCTCCACTTGGATCCTGAACAAATTTGTCCTCTTCCTCAATACTTATGGGTGTTGCCTCTTTGAGATGATTCTTTAATTTCTCCCATTGTCCTTTCAAATTTAAAGGGATTGTTGTGGTTTTCCACTCATGCCAAATTTTCCATTCCCATGCTGATATTGAGTGAAGAGCGTTCAACCATCTTTTTTTCATCCATCTTTGTATGCCTTGGAGGTCTAATTGGAGATTTAGAGGCTCTTTTCACATGATTCTATCATTGTAGATTGACATCATTTTCCCATTTCCCAGAGTTTTAGATATATGATTCCTGATTGAGGGGATTATTTTTTTACAAGTTTCCAAATTTGTGTGCAAGGCCTCACAGGGATGTTCTCAGTCAATAACCTTTTTCTGGCTTGATTCAAGTATTTTGTGGTGAGATATTTTTTCCACCAACTTTCCTTTTCAATTATCATTATCCATATTATTTTCATTCCTAGTGCAACATTCATTAAGCCTAGTAAATGAATGGAGAGACCTCTCTGCTTGTATGGTAGTGTGACTTGATCGCAGTTGACCAAGCTGAGCTTTTTCTGTCTTTCTTCCCTTCCTACTAGAGAAAGCTTCTTGTGATTAATTCAATTTTCTTATGTGCGCTTACCAGAGCCAAAATAATCGCATACTGATATATTCGGAGTGTTGAAAGCAGTGCCTTTATCATAATCACCCTGCTTGCCATATTGAGGCACATCATACCCCATTTTTGTATTTTTTTTTTTCATTTTCAATTTCTTTGCTCCATACATCATCCTTCACATTCTCTTTAGCTATTTGGATTCCTAAATAGATGAAATGTGTCCATCTTTCTTGTGTTGGAATCTCTAAGATTTGCGAGATACTCTGCATTGTTCTTGATGGTGTGTTCCAACCATGTATTCTACATTTCGAGTTGTTTAAAAGCCCTCCAAATACCTAAAGAAAGTCATCTAGTACTTTTTTAAATATTATTTCTATTATACTTTATTCCCCTCCCAATAAAAGGGTGTCACCAGCAAAAAGGGAATGATTGATACTTTTGACTCTTGCAATTTGGATACTTGTAATATTTTTTTCTCTTTTTTGTTTTTCTAATGTTGTGCTTATCATTTTAGCCATTATAATATACAAGAATGGTGAGAGTGGGCATCCTTGTCTCAACCCTGTTGAGCTCTGAGAAAGGTTTCTTGGTCTTCCATTTATTAGGGGCGCTATCCAAGGGGTTGAAATGCAAGCCTGCATGGTCTCTATTATGTCATGAGAGAACCCAATTCTTTTAAGAACTGTTGTTAGATATGTGTGGCTAACTCTATCAAATGCATTTTCCATGTATAACTTTATGATAATTCCTTTCTCTTTCCTTTGTATGCTTGTGTGAATAGCTTCCTAAAAAACAATCAAATTGTCAATGATTTGCCTGTTAGGGACAAAACCTCCCTAATTTTTAGATATTATTTCAGCGAGGACTTTTTTCATTCTATTGGCTATTATTTTTGTGATAGTTTTGTAGGAGGAGTTACATAGAGATATTGGTGTATATCTGTTGAAAGTTGCTAGATTGGAGTCCTTTGGTATCAGAGCTAGATAAGATGATTTGGTATTTCCTCCCATTTTTTTTTTCAAGACATTTTTAATCATTCTCAAAAATTCTTTTTTTATGACATTCCAATGTTGCCTATGAAAGGTGATTGTGAAGCCATCTGGCCCTAGGGCCTTGTATGGATGAAGACTCCATATTGCTGCCAACACTTCTTCAGAGATTTCTTTGTTTATTTTTGAATTTTTCTTGTCACTTATTCCTTTTTGAATGTGTTGTAAAAGGTCCCCGTGGTCTGCTAGATGTTCATTTGTTGTTAATAGATATTTGAAGTGGTTATGGGCTTATTTTTTTAATTCCTCCACTCCCTTTATTTCTTGCCCATCCACTTTAATTCGGTCTATTTTATTTCTAGCTCTTCTCATTTTCATTGTGTTGTGAAAGAAGGTAGTATTTTTAACCGCGACATTCAACCAGAGGCATATGTATTTCAATCTAAGCTCATCTTCTTATTTTCTGTTTTCTTTGTATATTTTCTAAAATAATTCCTTTTCTTTCAATTAGTCCTTCTTATCCTCCTCTTTGTTTTCCTTTTCTTCTTGCATGCTATCCATTTTTTTTGGAGTTGTACTTTTCTTACTCTTCTTTTAAGTTCATTGTCTCTTTCCCATATTTTTAGCTTTATTCTCAGTTATTTTTTTTTTGTTTCGCATACATAATGGGGTGAACTTGTGATATTTTGTGCCCATCCCTCTTTGATTTCTGTTCTGAAATCTTCATTGTTGTCCCAGATTGAGTTGTATTTAAAAGGAAGAGGACCTTGATTGTCCATTTTGCCTAGTATGATTGTTACTGGTTTATGATCCGATGCTGTTGTATGTATAATTTTGTACTTGAAAGAAATGTATTCAGTTGCTATGTTTTCTTGAACTAAAATTTTGTCCAGCCTCTCCTTTATATTACCCTTACCCACTCTCTTATTACTCCAAGTGTATTTCCCATTATTTGGTGGAATGTCAATTAAATTGTGCTGCAAGAATTATCTTGATGGGTTCGCATGATTAGTCCATCCAAATTTTTCTTCTATATTTCTAACCGAGTTTAGATCACCTCCCAAAATTATTTTCCCATTTAAAATTTTTGTTAGAGCTTCTTTCACTCAATTCCATCATTGTTCTTTATCCTTATAATGGTTTCGAGTGTATATGTTGATGAGGTTGTATTTTTCCATTTTTTGATTTATCATTTCCCATTTCCCTTTTTTCCAAAGCGTGAAAATTCCTCTTGAAGCTCTTGTTGCCTCTAGCACTAGTCCTTCATAATTTTTTAGTTTTTGTATCATTTTTCAAGCCTCTTGACTGTGTTTTTTGGTCTCGTGGATCATGAAAATGCCCGGCCCTTATTTCATTGAAATGTCTCTTGCTGCATTTACTTTATAAGTTGTACCGAGACCACGACTGTTCCAAGATACCACTATCATTATTTATTGATTTGACGGTGTGCAATACCCTTTCCTCTCTACTATTTTTTTCATGGTTTCATGAGCTTCTCCCAAAGAAGGAGTCCATTGGTTGGTTAGTTCCTAAAGCCATCTCCTTTTTTACTGCTTCATCCCTTATTTCCTTGTTATATTTTCTACCTGCTTTTCTTATGTTCATTGATTTGTAGAGTCCCTTTGAATTGGTTTTTGGTTAAAATACAGTCCACTAAGGGAGGGGGAAGGGAAGAATGAGGTTTGAAGGAAGGGAGGACAAGATGGGGGGGCTGTGGGAATCTGAGGGGAATCGGGGTGAGGGTTGACCAATAGAGTCTTTTAAGGGCCCAAACGGGTTCGAATTTGTGAGGGGTGGAGGGAAAACAATGGAAGGAGATGGAGGAGAAGTTTCATTTGTGACATGGAGCTGCGAAGATGGGGGAGGTGGTTTCTTGTTGATAGATTTCTTCCTTTTAACTTGTTCTCATTTATTTTATGGTTCCTCAACACTTTTGCTTTCTTTTTCTTTAGAAGATATATTTGCAAAATGACCATATTCATGACATACCTTTCATTTGAATGGGAGCTTTTCGTAATCCAACTGCTTTATGTGAGTCCATTGATCTACCTTAATCTTTATCGCTTCTAGGAGCCCTTTTCCTAGATCCACTTTCATGCATATTATAACACATGCATGCATGTTGTCCTTTAGTTCACATATATCTATATATACCCTTTGGCCTTTACTCACTCATCCCCCCAACAGTGTACAGGAAGATGGGGTAACCTAACACACATTGGTACTACACTGGGTACATCCATTTCAAGATCAAAGTCTGGAGTCCATCGATTTGAGTGTTGGGTTGTGTTATATTCTTTCCACGACTAACCTACGTAGTGAACCGAGGGGTTAGAGGGGGGACGGAGCCCCCCCTTCGATGCGATGATTGCACAATGGGGGGGCGGTAGCCCCCTCTATCCGAGGGGTTTGACAGGGGCGAGTAGCCCCCCTCTACGTAGTTCAGGGCAGTGCCCCGAGAAAATTTTTTTTGGAACCTATATTAGGTTGGGCGAACCTACCTATGGTTTTTGGTCCATGGTATTGGATGCTTCGGCATGTATAAATATGTATTGTAACATTGAAAGGAACATAATGAAAAATCAAGCTGGTAGTCCCCGTTTTGGGATCCAGTGGGAAATCTTTGTGTATATGTGTTTTATGTGTTATGCTCTCGCATTTTATTTTTCTGTGATATAGAATTCGTATGCAGGTAATATATGTACAGGTTAAAACCTACATTTGGTATCAGAGTTGTTTTGGCTTCAAGGGGATGCCTTTGTTACTAAGGGGTTTCTCTCAGGCCTGTGGTAGACCCTGTTCAGTGGGAGATCTGCGAGATCGATTTTGGTGGTGAAAGAAGATGGCGAGCAGCGGAAAGATAGAGATTGAGAAGTTTAATGGTCAGAGTTTTTGAGTTGTGAAACTTCAAGATGGAGAATCTGTTGGTGGATAAATATCAGTGGATCGCGGTAGATCTGGGTACTAAACCAACGGGAGTGATCAATGAAGAATGGAAGAAGTTGGATCAGAAGGCAAAGAGCTCAATACGATTGTGTGTCTCAGATTCAGTATTGCTGAATGTATCGGGGGAAGCTACGACGAAGGCTCTATGGGATAAGTTAGGGACGTTGTACCAATCTAAGTCTCTGGTGAATAAAATATTCCTGCGGAAAAAGCTGTATAACCTGAGGATGAAAGATGGAGACTCAGTGACAGAGCATTTGAATTCGTTTAGTACTGTGGTAAGTCAGTTATTATCTATTGATATTAAAATTTTAGATGAAGATAAGTGGATCAGTTTGTTGTGTTCTCTACCAGATTCGTGGGATAGTCTGGTTATTGCAATAGGTAGCAATGCAACTGCTTTGCAGTTTGATGAAATAGTGTCAGCCTTGTTGACGGAGGAGATGAGACAAAAAAATATGGACAACTAGAATGGTGATGCCTTGTTTGTACGAGGATGGTCCTAGAACAGAAACAAAAATAAGTCATCGAATGGGAGATCTAAATCTAGAGGGAGATCTAAATCTCCAGGAAAACCTATTAAGGTGGTGTGCTGGAAATGTGGAAAGGAAGGGCACTTCAGAAAGGATTGTAAATCTAAAGCTCCTGATAAAGGAAAGGGATCTGATGATGCTCCTTCTGCAGAGGTGAAAACCAGCTCAGATGACAGTGGGGATGTGTACTTGGCTTCTTCAAGTACACATGTAGATCATGAGGCATGGTTGATTGACTCAGGTGCATCCTTTCACTTCACTCCCCATAGAGAGTGGTTCTGCGAGTATGAGAAGTATGATGGTGGTGATGTATTCTTAGGAGATGATAGGAAGGCTAGAATCATTGGTCGCAGAAAAGTAAAGTTGCAGTTACAAGGTGGAAGGGTTAGAACCCTTCCAAGCATTCTGCATATTCCTGCATTGTCCAGAAATCTGATTTCTGTAAGCAAGTTGGATGATGTAGGTGTAAAGACAGTGTTCGAGAAGGATACCTACAAGATGGTTCAAGGAGCACTGGTATTGATGCGGGGTGTTCGGATTGGAACTCTGTACAAGCTGCAAGGTAGCACTATTGTTGATGGGTGCAATAGTTCTATGGTTCCTGAAAATGGAGCAGAAAATCTAGTGGTATTTGGGGAGAATACCATGCTGTGGCATCAAAGGATTGGACATATTGGAGAGAAGGGTCTTCGAATACTTCATGGTAAAGGTATGGTAGAAGGTATGAATAGTAGCTCTCTCGATTTTGACTTCTGTGAAAATTGTATATATGGGAAGCAGAATCGGGTGAGTTTCCCCTCTGGTGGTAAGAGGATGAAACAAATATTAGAGCTTGTACACAATGATGTGTTTGGACCTGTGAAAGTTCCATCACGGGGTAAGTTTGTTTACTATGTATCATTTATAGATGACTTCTCAAGGAATACATGGATATATTTCCTTAAGAAGAAATCTGAAGTCTTTGATAAGTTTAAAGAATTTAAGGCTCTGGTGGAAAATCGGATAGAGAAGAAGATAAAGGTGCTGAGGGCAGATAATGGTGGAGAATTTTGCAGCAAGGAATTTGAAGAATTCTGTAAGAAGTGTGGTATAGCATGGCAGAATACTACTCCATATACACCTCAACAAAATGGAGTCGCAGAAATAATGAACAAAACGTTGATGGAAAGGGAAAGAAGCATGCTCAGTGGTGCCGGGTTAGGACAGGAATTCTGGGCATAGGCGGTGGATATTGCATGTTACTTGGTCAACAGGTCACCTTCATCAGCGTTGGAGGATAAGACTCCATAAGAAGTATGGACTG
>APFE031498167.1:1043-26905 GCA_000404065.3 Pinus taeda
CCCTAAAACCTAGGCTTTACTACATTTTCTCGAGTGTTTTGTAACCTTTTAAAACCATAAACCCTAAGAACTAACAATGTTATAAATTTTTTAACCAAAACATTAAGCGTTTTATCACATTTTAATACATGTTTTATGACTTTTTGTAAGTGTTTATTAAAATAATTTAATAGAGTGTTATAAACCCTAAATCCTAATAATTTAACAACATTTAAACAAGCCGTCTTGTAACTTTTTTTTATTAAAATCATTATAAAAATGTCCCAAACCTAAACCCTAAACTTTTATAGCATTTTAACAGTGTTTTATATCTTTTTTTAAGTTTTATCAAAATAATTTAGTAAGTGTTATCAAACCCTAAACATAAACCTAAGCGTTTTATAAATTTTAAACCCTAAACCTTAAACACTAACCTCAAAATCTTATAACATTTTAAAAATCCTTTTCTAACTTTCTTCAATTGTTTATAAAAATCATTTACTAAAGTATTATAAACCCTAAACCGTAAGAATTTTATAGCATTTTAAACCCTAAGCATTGAATAACATTTTAACAAGCTTTTTGTAATTTTTTGTAAGTTTTTATTAAAATAATTTACTAGACTTTTATAAACCCTAAAAACTAAGCATTTTATAATAGTTTAGACCCCAAACCCTAAACCCTAAAACCTAAACTCTAATCCCCAATTATTTTATAATATTTTAGCAAGCATTTTGTTACTTTTTTTAAGTGTTTATTAAAGGAATTTACTAAAGTGTTATAAACACTAAAACCTAAACCCTAAGGATTTTTTAACGTTTTCAAGCCTAAACCATAAAACCTAAGCATTTTATAACATTTTAGCAAGCATTTTGTAACTTTTTTTAAGTGCTTACTAAATTAATTTACTAAAGTGTTATAAAACCCAAACCCCGAACACTAAACCTAAACCCTAATCACTTTATAAAATTTTAAAAAGTGTTTCATATATTTTTTTAAGTGTTTATTAATCATTTACTAAGGCCTTATAAACCCAATACCAAAATTCTAAAACCGAAACCCCAAACTCCAAACCCTAAACCCAAAACCCTCAGCATTTTATAGATTTTTAAAAATGGTTTTGTAACTTTTATTTAACACTTTATTAAGTCTTAAATCCTAAACCTTAAACCCAAAGCCTACATCCTAAACCCTAAACCTTAAGCACTTTATAACATTTTAAAAAGCGTTTTGTAACTTCTTTTTAAGGGTTTACTAAAAGCAATTACTAAAGTATTATAAACGCTAAACCACAAACCCTAAACCCTAAGCATTTTATAGCATTTTAAAAATTGTTTTGTAACTTTTATTTAAGTTTTTATTAAATGCATTTACTAAAGTTTTCTAAACCCTAGACCCTAAAGCCTAATAATTTTTCAACATTTTTAAAAGTGATGTGTAACTTTTATTTAAGTTTTTATTAAAAACATTTACTCAAGTGTTATAAACCTTCAACCCTAAAGCTGAGACCCTAAACCCTAAATGTTACGAATTTATAACATTTTAAAAATAATTATGAAAACTATCAACCCTAAACTCTAAACCCAAAATCCTAAATGCTAAACCATAATAACTAAGAATTTTACAAGATTTCAAAAATTGTTCTCTAACTTTTATTTAAGTGTTTATTAAAAGAAGTTACCAAAGTGCTATAAAACCTAAACCCTAAAGGCCAAACCCCAAAGCCTATAGCCTAATTGTTAAAGCCTAATGCCTAGACCCTAAAAGCATTTACTAAGGTCTTATAAACCCTAAACCCTAGAACCTAAAAGCATTTACTAAGGCCTTATAAACCCTAAACCCTAAACCCCAAAACCTCAACACTAAACCCTAAACCCTAAACCATAAGCAATTTGTAACATTTTATAAATAATTTTGTAACTTTGACATAAGTGCTTATTAAAAGAATCTATTAAAGTAATATAAACCCTAAACCCTAAACCCCTAAGGATTTTATAAAAATTTTAAGAGTGTTTTGTTAGCTTTATTTAAGTTTTTATTAAAAGCATTTAATAAAGTATTATAAACCCTAAACCCTAAACCTCAAACCATAAACCCTAAAATATAAGCATTTCATAACATTTAAAAATTGTTTTGTAACTTTTAGTTAAGTGTTTATTAAAATAGTTTATTAGAGCGTTATAAACCATAAACTCTAAACACTAAAACTCATAGCCCAAACCCTAAACCCTAAGAATTTTATAGTATTTTAAAACTGAGACCGGAAAACCTAAACCCTAAGCCCTAAGTATTTTATAACATTTTAACAAGTGTTTTGTAATCTTTTTTTTTAAGTGTTTATTAAAAGCATTTTTTTTGCTTGAGAAAGAGTCGTATCTTTTTAATCATTAAAACAAAAAATTATTTACATATAATACAACCATCCACATGGTAACATGGAGTTTAAACAAACCCTACTTTCAAGGAAACCTAGGGTCATGAGTTAAGTGTTGAAACTCCAACCCGAGTCCACAAATCTACATCACTCAAAAAGGCAACAATTATGAAGGCCACATAAGCAACCTGACCAATCCCATAAGCAACCTGACTAACTGCAACGAAGTGCCTCACAGAGCCAAGGATTGAACTAAAAGACCTTTGGGAATATCATTGAACACAACGAATTCCTGACCGTCGATCCCCCCAAATTAATTCAACGGTGGAGCTCGATATTGCGCTGTCAAGAAGCCTGCCCTTTAACCATGAGACCCCACAGACAAGCTCTATATATCAGAACCGTACGTATGCATGATATGATCCAACGGTGGAGGATCTTATCGCTCCACGCAAAGGAGCAGATGTTTAATGCGCGATAAGGGCGGAGCATAAAACCACCCCACAACCACATGTCACCTAAGGACTGTGATCGCATCCAAAAATTTAAAACCACTTCCCACCTAAGAGGCTCCCGATATATCGAAAACCGCTTCACTAGTGGAAATGCAATGTTTGACAACGCATTAGGAGTATACATCTCGTCATTCGATTCTAGGCTCTGGCAGCAAATCCTTTCACTTTTACTGTTGTATGTGAGCCTGAGCAATGTACTACCCCTTCCCTCCATACAACTACTATGGTAGAAAACTCCTCCCGACAACATAAGAAGAAATCAGAAAGGTAAACTTGCACCTCATAGATCAACCAAATTACTGGACAGGGCTTCCATTGTTTTGGTTTTGTACACCATCATATCCTCGACTTCTTTGGTGTTACACCGATCCATGAACGCATCGTGAGGCAACCTATGCCTGCTCATCGAGACCCTAAATCTCGTACATTTCACACCTTGATTAGCCAATTGATCAGCTAGTATATTGGCCTGCCTTCGTACATGGTTAAAATTGAGTGTGCGTAGGCTTCTGAGGTGGAAACCCTAAACCCTAAAACCTATGTATTTTATAGCATTTTAAAAATGTTTTGTAACATTCATTTAAGTGTTTATTGAAAGCAATTACTAAAGTGTTATAAACCCTAAATGATAAAAGATAAACTCTAAACCCTAAACGGAAAATAAAAACCAAGCATTTTATATCATTTTAAAAGCTTTTTGAAACTTTTATTAACTATTTATTAAAATAATTTACTAAAGTGTTATAAACCCAAATTGTATAACCACAAACTATAAAATCCAATCCCCAAACCCCAACCCTAAACCCTAAGCATTTTATAACATTTTAAAAAATGTTTTGTAAATTTTATTTGGGTGTTTCTTAAAAGAATTTACTAAAGTCTTATAAACCTTAAATCTTAAACCCAAAGCCTTAAATCATAAACACCCAAACCCTAAACCATAACCATAAGAATTTTATAACATTTTAAAAATTGTTTTGTAACTCTTATTTAAATGTTTATTAAAAGCATTTACTAAAGTTCTATAAAACCTAAACCCCAAATCCTAAAAAATTTACAACATTTTAATAAGTGTTTTGAAACTTTTATTTAGTGTTTATAAAGTAATTTATTAAAGTGTTATAAACCTTAAACCCTAAACCCTAAACCTTAAGCATTTTATAACATTTTAAAAATCATTTTGTAACTTTTATTGAAGTGTTTATTATAATAATTTATTAAAGTGTTATAAAACCTAAACCTTAAACCCTAAACCCTAAACCCTAAAACCTAAACCCCAAACCCAAAACCCTATACACTAAGAATTTTATAACATTTTAAAAATAATTTTGTTACTTTTATTTTAGCTTTTATTAAAATCATTTACTAAAGTGTTATAAACCATAAACCCTAAACTGTAAACCCTAAATCCCAAAACCTAAACCCCAAACCTTAAAATCTAAACCCTAAAAACTAATAATTTTATAGGATTTTAAAAAGTGTTATGTAACTTTTATTTAAGTGTTTATTAAAATAATTCACTAAAGTGTTATAAAACTTCAACGTGAAACACCAAACCCCAAACACTATGACCTAATTATTAAAGCGTAAGTCATAAACCCTAAAATAATTTACTAAGGTCTTATAAACCCTAAACCCTAAAGCCTAAAAGCATTTATTAAGGTCTTATAAACCCTAAACCATAAGCTATTTATAACATTTTATAAACCATTTTGTAACTTTGTCTTAAGTGCTTATTAAAAACATTTTATAGAGTGTTATAAACCCTAAACCCTAAACCATAAACACTAACCATTTTATAAAATTTTAAAAACTATCTTCTAACTTTTACTTAAGCGTTTATTAAAAGAAAATCATTTACTAAAGTGTTATAAACTATAAACGTAAACTGTAAACTCTAAAATCCATACCACAAACCCCAAACCATTAACCATAATCATTTTATAACATTTTAAAAAGCGTTTTGTAACTTCTATTTAAGTGTTTATTAAAATCATTTACTAAAAGGTTATTAAACCCTAAGTCGTAAACCGTAGTATTTTACAAATTTAAAAGCATTTTCTAACTTTTATTCAAGTTTTATTAAAATCATTTACTAAAGTCTTATAAAACCTCCCAATCCACAAACCTAAAGCCAAAATTGAGAAATTTATAAAATTTTAAAAAGATTTTGTAACTTCTGGTTTAAGATTTTAAAAAGAATTTAAGAAATGTTATAAATATTAAACCGTAACTAATCATTTTAAAATTTTAAAAAGATTTTTTTTTAATATTTTATTTTAATTAATTTAAAAAGAAAAGCATTACTAGAGTGTATAAACTGTAAATCCTAAACACTAAACCCTAGACCCTAGACCCAAAACCCTAATCATTTATAGCATTTTAAAAATGAGTTTCTAACTCTTATTTAGGTGTTTATTAAAACCATTTACTAAAGTGTTATAAACCCTAAACCCTAAGCAGTTTATAACATTTTAGAAAGTGTTTTGTCACTTTTATTAAAGTGTTAATTAAAAGCATTTACTAAAGTTTTATAAACCCTAAACCCTAAACCCTAAGCATTTTATAATATTTTAGAAACCATTTTGTAACTGTTATAAATAATTTTATAAGAATGTACTAAAGTTTTATAAATCACAAAACCTTAAGAATTTTATAAAATTTTCACGAGTGTTTTTTAAACTTTTTTAAGTGTTAATTAAAAAATTTACTAAAGTACGATAAAACATAAACCATAAATGCTAAAACCTAAAAACTAAACCCTAAGCATTTTATAACATTTTAACAATCATTTTATAACTTTTTCTAAATGTTTATTAGAAGAAGTTAATAAAGTGTTATATACTTTAACCCTAAACCCTGTGTACTTTATAAAATTTGAAATCCTAAACGCTAAACCCTAAGCATTTTTTAACATTTTAATAAGTGTTTTGTAACTTCTTTTAAGTATTTATTAAAATATTTTACTAAAATTTTTAAACCCCAAAAGCTAAATCCTAAATCCTATCTATCTTATAACATTTTAAACCCTAATTATTTTGTAACATTTTAAACCCTAAACCCCAAACCATAAGAATTTTAAAACATATTAAAAAGTGTTTTGTAACTTTTTTTTAAGTCTTTATTAAAATAATTTATTGAAGTGTGATAAACCCAAATAATTTTATAACATTTTAAACCCTAAACGCTAAAATTTTTACAACATTTTAACAACCACCTGTAGCTTTATTTAAGTGTTTGTTAAAATCATTTGCGAAAGTGCTATAAACCCTAAAACCTAAGCCCTAAGCATTTTATAGCATTTTAAACTCTAAACGCTAAACTATAAGCATTTTATATTTAACAAGTATTTTGTAACTTTTTTTTAAGTGTTTATTAAGATAATTTACTAAAGTGTTATAAACACTAAACCTTAAACCCTAATCATTTTATAAAATTTTAAACCCCAAACCCTAAATGCTTTACCGTAAACCCTAACCATTTTATAACATTTTAAATAGTGTTTTGTAACTTTTATATAAGTGTTTATTAAAATAATGTTCTAAAGAGATATAAACCATAAACCCTAAAAAATAATCATTTTATAACATCATGACATGTGTTTTTTACGTCTTTATTGAAAGAAATTACTAAAGTGTTATAAACCCTAAGAATTTTATAACATTTTAGCAAGCATTTTGTGGCCTTTTTAAAGTGTTTATTAAAAAGAATTCACTAAAGTTTTATAAACCCTCAAACCTAATAATTTTATAATATTTTAAACCCCAAACCCTAAACCCTAAAACTAAATAATTTTATAACATTTTAAAAATGGTTCTGTAACTTTTATCTAAGTTTTTATTAGAAGCATTTACTAATGTGTTATAAACCGTGAACCGTAAATCCCAAAGCATATACCCTAAACACTAAAACCTAAGCATTTTATAACATTTCAAAAATAATTTTGTAACTTTTATTTAAGTGTTTATTAAAAGAATTTACTAAAGTGATATAAACCCTACACCTAAAACCTAAGCATTTTATAACATTTAAAAAACCATTGTGTAACTTTCATTCAAGTGTTTTTTAAAAGCATTTACGAAAGCGTTATAAATCATAAACCATAAACCACAAATCGCAATCCCTAAACCCTAAACCCTAAACTGTAAACATTTTATAACATTTTAAAAAGTTTTAGACAACTTTTATTTAACTTTTTATTAAAATCATTTAGTGTAGTGTTTGAAATGGTAAACCCTAAACCCCAATCCCTAAACCCTATGCATTTTATAACATTTTAAAAAGAGTTTTGTAACTCTTAGTTTAATGTTTATTAAAATAATTATTAAAGCCTTATAATTCCTAAACCCTCAAAACCTAGACCCTAAAACAGAAACCCCAAACCGTACATCTGAAACCCTAAGCATTTTATAACAATTTAAAATGTGTTTTGTAACTTTAATTTAAGTGCTTATTAAAAGAATTTTCTAAAGTGTTATAAACCGTAAACCCTAAAACCGTAAACCCTAAACCCCAAACCCTAAACCCTAAACCCTAAGCATTTTATAACATTTAAAAAGTGTTTTTCAACTTTTATTTCATTATTTAAAAAGTGTTATATACATTAAACCCTAAACCCTAAAACTTAAATCGTCAAACCCTAAACCCTAAACCATAAAACATAAATCGTCAAACCCTAAGCCTTATATAACATTTTGAAAGACGGTTTGTAACTTTTATTTAAGTGTTTATTAAAAACATTTATAAAGTGTTATAAATCCATAATATTAAACCCTAAACCCTAAGCATTTTATAGCATTTTAAGAATCATTTTGTAACTTTTAGTTAAGTGTTTATTAAAATAATTTACTAACGTATTATAAAATCTAAACCCTAAAAATTAAACCCTAAACCCTAAACCCTAAACCTTAAGAATTTTATAACATTTTAAAAAGTGGTTGTGTAACTTCATTTAAGTGTTTATTAAAAGCATTTACTAAAGTGTTACAAACCCTAAATCCTAAATATTTTAGAAAATTTTTAAAATTATTTTGTAAATTTTATTTAAGTTTTTATTGAAAGAATTTTTTACAGTGTTATAAACACTAAACCCTAAACCTTAAAACCAAAACCATAAACCATAAACCCTAATGTCTAAAGCCTAAATCCTATGTATTTTATAACATTATAAAACGCATCTTGTAACTTTTATTTAAGTGTTTATTTAAAGGATTTACTAAAGTGTTATAAACCCTAAACCCTCAAACCTAATATCTGAACCCTAAACCGCAAACCCTAAATCCTAAACCGTTATCAGGGTGAGAGAGAGAGATATGGTGCGAGAGAAACAAAACATAGTTTAAAATGTTATAGAATGTTTAGCATTTAGGGTTTAGGGTTTATGTTTTAGGGTTGATGTTTTAGGGTTTATAACAATTTAATAATTTCCTTTAATAAACTCTTAAATAAAAGTTATAAAATATATATTTTTTAATGTTACAAAATTCTTAGGGTTTAGGGTTTAGGTTTTGGGGGTTTAGGGTTTAGGGTTTAAGGTTTATAAAAATTTAGTAAATTCTTATAATAAACACTTAAATAAAAGTTACAAAATACTTTTTAAAATGTTGTAAAATGCCTAGGGTTCAGGGTTTAGGTCTTTTGGGCCAAAGGAGAAACCCGACCTCAAAGCATAAATTACCAAATGACTAATAAAAAACCATGCATATGTAAAGACCTGTGGTGTTCCACTCGAGCAGGAGAGGGGACAGGAGCTGGCGGAGTGATGAAAAGGCTTCATTTCCACTAGAAGCAAGGTTTCATAACCAAACCACAATTGTCTTCATACTAGGGTCCCAAGGGCAGACCACGAAACCGATGTCAAACCACTTCAAGCTACTACAAGTTACATCTTCCTTCCTCACTCAAGGCAAGAACCCCAATGAAGCACCATAAACATAAATCCAACCGCTATTAAACTCCTTACCACCCAAGCTCATTGCCCAAATTGTCGAATTGAGCCAAATCATGTACCAAGGTTCACATTTATCGTTAGAGTGCTTGAGGAGGAATGTCATGCTAGAGGAGTAAGTATGAAGTCTTGCCATCATCACAGCATTCATATGCGCGTAGAGGGGAGGGAGGCATGGATGGTCGAACGCATACCATTTGTACCGATGCATGCACACCCCCATTGGGCAAAAGTTGCTAGTGTTATCAAGGGAACTTTTGAACTTATTTTTGGAACCAAGTGATATCAGTTTTCACATGGAATACATGTGTGATTTTCCTTTTGGAAAACCACAATTACATACTATAAAATTCATTTAAAATTTATTTTGTATTTTAAATGATACATATTTTTCTTTTTAATTAAGTTAAACAAATAAAATACCTCTCAACATGTTCATGTTTCTAATTTGATTATGGTATGTCGAGCATCTATGGTGTCGTTTATAAAAGTATATAGTTTTGCTATTACAACAGTTGCGAGTTACCCAATTTATGATATCTCTGTTTATGGACTTAGGTAAATGATTAGTGCCTGCAAAGTCTAGTGGATTGACTTCAATGTAAAAATATTGTCCAAGTGATGTTACTAACCATTCTCTATAAGAATGTACTCCTGAGATTAATTTATTTATAGAGAAGGTATACTACCATGGATACAAAATTTGTTGCAGTCTGGAAATTATATTGTGGGTAGTGTTTCAACTTTTTTATGTCATAAATTTTCTATCAACCTATCCATATATTGTTTTTTTTTATCCTATAAAGACATTCTACATGAATCAAAAGTCTTTGAAAAGTATTAATTCAGAGTATTGAAGTACTCAAGTATTGAGGGGTTTGTGTTTTTCGCAGTGCATTATATTAGATATCATTTTTTTGGGTTCAACTATGCTAAGTAAGTCATCCATATATGACCATTTCCATAGGAGGTAGTCGTAACTGACTAATTTCTCATGATTTTTTAATATTCCACTTATTTCACTATGATTTCAATCATTATATTTTCAAATTGGAAGTTGATAGTTTTTTACATTCTCCCACATTCTGAACTCAACATGTTGAGCTACTTGATCTGTAGTTGAATGTTAGTTTTGCTATGCTAATTTCAACTTCAAATTTATAAAAAAATGCTTGTAAATTTCTTCATGTTCATCGTTCTCTTATGGTGTTTATTATTGTAAATAGGTAAATTTTATTAAGTTTTACGTGAAATATAAGAGTAAAATAACATCAAAAACAAGTGTTGAACAACAGCAAAGTAAAAAAAACCATCAACATAGAGACTTAACATAATGTTTTGATGAATGAGTCCACCTCTCCTAGGCTACATCTCCTTGGTCTATCTTCCATGGATTGGGACTCTGTATTAACTCAATATGGAAAAAAAATGTTGTTGACCAATCTCTACTGCTCCTTAGACCTACTTCAATGTGTTCAGAATTCTCAAATTAGCTAGGAACACCTTTTGCTGAGCTCAATTTGGTTGAATTTTGCTTCAGGTGTGGTCAAAATAGTTTTACGTAGGAAAATACCTCTAAAACTAGAGGAACTCCACTAAAATCCACTAAGCCTGGAGTTAGCGCCAATTTTGGAGGTCCACCAGAATTTATGCCAAGTTAAAATGGAGTTAATTAATGTTAAATGTGTTTAATTAACCACTAAATGTGATTAGCACAAACCGTAGTTTTACTAACCGTCAACTCCAGCGGTGTTGGTGGAGGTAGACACATGGAATGGAATAACGCTAACGGTTATGTTTATCATAACAATGGAATACATATAATTGTAACTGCCGATGGAGCATTCAGATGGGAGGGCTCGCCTACAGGTTGGCCCTCCTAACCCCAAAATCACATTACATTAAACTTTAAATAGGTGTGGTAAACATAATAGTTAATTTGTAATGCGGTGGTGTAATGAAAATGTGTTGTGTTTGTTTGGTGCAAGTCCTGGTTTTAACCCCCCAGTCTACCAAAAAATATTTTTACACTGCATGTTGAGTCGACCTTTGGGGAGGGACATGTGGTGGCCTCCAGGCTTGCCACTTTTCCCCTCCTCGTTGGTCCTCCATTAACCTAAAAAATCATGCCAAGTCACCACATTTGATAACCAAACAAAATATGATGCTTGTAAATGCCTAATTGGACCTTTGACCACTGTTGACCTTGCGCACTCACCTGCCATGTTAGTAGTACGAATAGCCGATTCTGCATTTTCTTTTAAATTTCTTCTGCTTCGCAAAGCAGACACAACATGATATCTTCCTCATACGAACTTGGATTTCAGTGAAATGAGTTGCATTGGGATAATTTTGTCGATAATGACGTGCTCATTTAGGTTTCGAGCCATTCTGAGAAAAAAAAAATTGAGCTAAATATTGAGCACTTGGTCAACATTCAAGGGTGGTAGCCAGGTATGTGTGGAGTGAAAAGGAGGAGGAAAAATAATTTAGCACCATCATTAGGAATTCTTCACAAATGAGCTTAAATCCAAGGGGTGTACAATTTTGGAGTAGGATCAATGTCATCAAGAGGTAGCATAGCAGCAAGGCTTGTGGGCCTTATGTTGTTGAGAATCACTAGACATGACTATTTTATTTTGAGGCCCTACATCGTAGGGCCATGTTTCATTTTAAGATCGAATGCTTCACCGCACCATAGTTGCTTCACCCAACCTTTAGAGGCCAATATCTCTCCCTTTCATGCTTATTTTCTTTTTTTTTTCAAATTTATGTGTTTGTTTCCTCCACTAGATTATACCTTTAGGTTACAATGCACATATGACATAGGATTTTGATTTTCTTCAGCATGGAATCCATGAGTTCGATAAGGGTTTAGATAATATGACGATTGTAGTGCATATAAGGTTTAGTAACTTCAAGTGGAGGAAAGCAAGGCCAAATCATAACAAATAATATTGGCATTAGTGTTATGGTAGACAAGTTGCTTGTACTAGGGTCGAGAATTATAACAAATGTATTTCCCATCAAATGGCAAAACCAAACAGAAGAAAGAAAATTGGAACATGAAGAAGGATAATATCATTCAACTGACATTTGAAATTTCATCTAATGGGTATTTGCAAGCCAATCACGATAAAACTAGACCTATTACTAGCTCACTCATATGGACATCACAACACATGTATTGTAGAATATTCTTCATTTTCTTAACTTAGAAGTTATGAGTGTTGAAAATTGTTGTTATTGATGTCAAAGGTTGTCCAAATGAAAGAGGAAATTAAATAGTCAAATAGGATATTATGATACTTTTCTAATGGTATATGGCACTCCCGCTAATTCCATAGGAATGAGGAGATATCAAATATTTTTCAATATGACCCAAAAAAACTAGAATCGGACCCCATTTAGATACCGTATCTTTGAAGGTTTATTTTCTCAAAATACCCAGCTGAAATGGGAGCATAAGATATATGGTTAGAAAGATGATGCCAAGATGTTTCCAATTGTATATGGCACTCCTAACCCCTCAAATTTGAGGTTAAATGGATTTTTTGATACTCACTATACATTATGGCATTTGAAGAAGTCATCCCAACTAGTGGAAAAGCCATGTAACGTACCTCCATGGCCTACCCAAAAGCTTCACTGTTAGGCTCCATTAACTTAAAAATTTGGTCTCTATTATAGTTAGATTTTGACTGTATTTACTTGTACATTAATTTTAGTTATTATATTAACACTATCATTCAGACATTCATACCAATTTCAAATAAAGTTGAATAACCCCAAACGTTGGTCATTGATGTGATATTTGTATTTCCTCAATAAATCTTATATATTGGATGAATATTAAGCATATTAGACTTCCATTCATAACTTGGCTAAGTTGCAGGTATGATTCCACATACCTTATTATCATGCGAATGGTTATTATTCTGACAACTTTCTCTAGTACTCTTAAGAATGGAATTAAATTGAGAGCAATGAACCACACTAATACTCTTAGGCATACTCTTCAACAAGATCTGTTCAACACAATCAATGGAATAATCCTTATGCATAACGAGATTTGTCATTCTAACTTGTCGGTACCTTGATTACTTCATAGAAGAATGAACATAGATATACCGCATTTTTTATTGTCTAATTTCTACATGCACCAGAGTTTCCACTTGATATTAGATATAACAACTATCTTAACACTATTATATGAGCATTTCATAGTAATGAATTCAAGGATACATTATGAAAATCATTAATATCAACACACTATAATTATCATTGTCCAACTCCTTAAGCATGGATCTTTATCTCCCATCCATCAGATGGATATCTACTCCATCCATGCTTATCTAAAATCACATCTAAAAGTTTATCATTAAAGATTCATTTCTATCCCATTCCTCATGGGATTTGGCAAGAATCTCCTCTCTATTGATGCTCTACCCTCCAAGTGATTTATTTTATTAATCTATTTAATAATACATTTTATTTTCTTATTACATATCACCTATATTTCCTCATCTTAGGTGTATAATAGTTTAACCCACAAAGGAGGGTATGAAACCTAGCTTTCCTCATCTTAGTTTTACAAACATTTAATACAAAAAAGAGGATATCACACCTAGATCTAACTTAGCTTAGGTTTACAATAATGTATTACACAGGGGAAGGGAGTTACATAGTCCCCCCCTTAAATTTTACGCCATCCTCGATGTATCACTGGATCATGTCCTTATTCATAGGTAGCTAGTTTTGAATCAATAGCTTTCACTGCTCTGCCATCTGATGCAATTTTTCTAATGTACATATGCCACAAGGAGTGCTCCCAAAATCTCTCCTTCCATACCTAGATCAGTCTCAAGGAGTGCTCCCAACATCTCTCCTTCCATAGCTACCTGTCACACATTGTTTTTTTCAAACCATTTGTGAGAAGTTATCGATGCAAAGTTTAACTATGATAAATATCATAATCTGTTATTATTAAAGAAGCTATTGCTTATCGTTTATTTTATCTGCATATGTGCACACTATAAAAGACTTTAACATTTTTTTAGTAGGTGACATTTCCCTCTTTTGCATGGCTACTATTCTCAATGTCCCAATTTGATATGTCTTCCTAAAACCTATGATTTTTTTTCCTACCCACATTTTGATTTGATCTTAGGTATGTGCTTAATAGTTTTCTCAAAGTATTCATTTCACCATGAACATTACATGTGCTTAAATTAAGATCCAATTGAACTAACTTGATTTTGTGTTCCTATTTAATATTCATGAAAACTATTGTGGTACTCAATGCTCATTTTAGACATTGATATTAAGGAAATGAGTTCAATTGGTTATAGGAAGAATGTTGGTTTAGGTATATATTCTCGATTAGGTTTTCATAATCGATGAAGATTTCTTGTTTGTTAGTATTTTCCTCATGTCTGGGGGACTCATTTATTCTAAATGATAGTTGTTTGAATTAAAATGAACAACTAAGCTACATTATCAGCTCGAAGCAACATCTTTCAATAATTAATGATTTCCCTTATAATTTATAAAAATCCATGGTAACAAATATCCTTCCATACAATGATATTAAGTTGATACTATGCAAGATTGAGGCATGATAGGTTACAAATAATTTCAAACCTTTTACTATATAGATAAAGTACAATGTTTGGCTATTTCACACAATTTTCCACATAGTGTTATAAGTTAGTTCAACTTTTATCTTTGATCGTTGATTACCTGTAACAAAAATTTCTATGCCATGACTAAATATTTCGCTTACATGGCATAACCTGGAATTTTGTTATGTTTTCATCTTTAATAGTTAATGTGTTGCATTGAAGGATTATGATAAAATGAGTTAATGTGTTGCATTGAAGCATTATGATAAAATGAGTTAATGTGTTGCAATGAAGCATTATGATTAAATAATTTAATGTGTTTCATTTAAGCATTATGATAAAATGGTCTTCTTTTTTGTATCAACAAGAGCTACATAGTTGGTATATCCTTTGGGTTTTATTTCTTTTAATCATTTGACTATCCAATTTGATATTGAGTTGAAGAGAATCTATTCCAATTTCTCACAATTACTTTTACTAACAAGGTATGGTAAGCATACATATCTTTTTATGGTGTGTTCACAACTAGTTGCTAGCATCCTCAAATGCATCCTTTATTTTATTCTTTTAGGTTCTTTTTTATTATTGATTGGGTTCCCTCAGCATTTTATGCTCTTTTTTCAAAACAGGAACAAAATATTTTGTTCTCTAAAAATACAAGAAATGATATTTCATGCTTAGCCCTTCATCTATGCTTGATGGGAAATTCAAAACAAGTGAAAACTAATAAAAAAAATCCACCTATTATGTCTTACCTTATGGTACTTATTTTAACTTTAAGTTGTTTTAAATTTCCACAAAATTGATAAAAAAAAATCACCTTAGCATGTCTTACCTTATGGTACTTATTTTAATTTTTAGTTGTTTGAAATAGCCCAAAAAGTAACAATTTTCGGTACAATATCCTTAACTTAGTTTCCATGAAAATTTTTCAATACTAGAAATGGTTACATATTTAGCACTTTGGCTATGCATGATGGAAAATTGAAAACTAAGAAAAATAGATATATGGGTATGCCTTACTCGACGGTACCAATTTTAATTTTCATTGTGTTTCAAACAACCTTGAGGAGTACTAGATTTTAGTAATATATCCTTGAGTTAGTCTCTACAAACTTAATATATTTTGGAACATTTTTAGATTGTCACACCTTTTTTTCTTGGATTAACCTTCAAACCTAATATTCGAAATGAAGTTTATTTACAGTTCTAGGGAGAGATAAGAAAAAGGTATCTCTTGCTTTTCTGAATTTATTTATTGCGACTATTGTTTGACTATATCATACCAATTTTTATTTATTCTGTTGAGTTTAGTTTTTTTTTGTATCATTAGTTGCCAACGAGTAGACATTTCTAAAGCCGGATTTTAGAAAGAGTTAGGGAATTAATTAAGTCACTAGAAATACTATAACTCTAAATGTAAAGAGTTATAACATTATTTGAATTTGTATATATATGTTTGTGATTTTGAAAATGTTTTATGTATTTATGTTGATATTTTGAATTTAAATTGTGTACCTCTTTGTTTGTTCATTTTAAATTGCGTAAGCTTATCTTTAGTTGAATTGCATGTATATGTGAGTGGTTTTGATGGTTTCTTTAGTTGAATTGTGTGTTTGTTTGTTTGAAATTGCTTTTATATGAGTGGTTTTGACAATGATTATTTGCTTCTATAGTTGGACATGAAATTGTATATTGTGTGTTTGCTTATTTGAACTTTTATTTTGTATGTTTATTTTATTGAAATTGCATATATATGTGAATGGTTGTATGGATGTTTATTTATGAATATTTGCATGTAATTTGAAATTGTAATCATGTGTTTTTTGTATTGAATTATGAATTTTAATGTGGATGTATAATGTATATTTTGATTTGCATATTATGACTTTACCTTTCTTTAAAGTCGCATAATAATATATTAGTCTTTTCTCTTATTGACTTAAAATTATACGTTGTGTGTTTAGCTGAATTTGTATATTGTATGTTTATTTATTTCAACTTGTACTTTGTATGTTTCTTTATTTGAAATTGGATATGTGTGTGTGTGTGTGTGTGAATTATTATTTATGAATATTTGTATTGTAGGTGACTTGAAATTGTAATAGTGCGTTTGTTGTATTGAATTGTGATTGCAATTAATTTTATAGCGTAAATAGTTTGTAGTAGGTTTTATATTTTGCGTTTTCCTATTTAATGTTGCAATGGCATGTTTGAGTGTTTTTTTTGTATTGACTTGAAATTGTATGATTTATGTTTCCTTGTTTGGAATTGTATATCATGTTTTTTTCTATTTGAATTTGTATTTTCTGTTTGATATTTAAAAATTTTAAATTGTATGTTTTCTTATTTAAATTTATATTCTAGCTGTTGTCCGAAATTACATATACATGTGAGAATTTGTTTTATTAAGTGTTTTTATGTGTGGGTGGATTTCTAAATGTCTGTGAATATATGTGTTTAAATTTTATATTCCATTGCATTTGAAATTTTATATTGTATCTTTGTTTATTTCAAATTGATTAAGTATGTTTATGAAGTGTTTTGTCAATAAATTCTTGTGTTTGTTATGTTGATTTGTATTAGCCATGAATTTAATTATAACCTTGAAAGTGTGTATTTTATATAGATTTAATTAACTCTTATCTTTTTATGTATATATTTTAATGTTTATTTATTATATTGAGTTTTAATTATAATGATGTTTGATTTTTCTTTTTTCTTTTTAACTGTATTGGTTAGGTATATTTATATCATTTTTAAAAATGTATAAATTTAATTAAATACCTATATATAATATATATATAATATAATATATATTATATATATAATATATAATATATATTATAATATAAATATATATATAAGGTAATAAGTTAATTTGAACATTTGTAACAAAACATAAATATTTTGATAATATAACATTTTAAGATAAAATAACATAATTAGTAACTATTTTTAATAAATATTGCTACCACAACAATAATAATGTGACTAATGGAAAAATTTACCATAATTTATTTTCATTAATGTTAATAAATTACTTTCTTTTTAAATACACATTAACATCATTAATAATTTAACATATTAAATCAATATATTAAATCATCTCCATGTGTTGATATCTAAAAGAGTCCATATCAACAACACAAAGTTTTTGGGGCATGTACGCTTCCACCTTCACGTGGTTGACACTGTTAGTAGAGATTATAATCTCGAAGCAAAGAGGAGCTTTCTTAATTTTTAATGAAAATTATCATAGCCCATATTTAAAAATAAACATATTTATCCATTTTAAAATATAACATTTCAAACAAATGAACATAAATCAATCGCTACATTACTCTATAGGAACAATCAAACCTTTTTATGAATAAATTAACTTATTAATATTAAGTCTCCTTGCTTGTTTGGGGAAATTCCATAGGTTGAGATAAGGCAAGAGAGAAAATATGTTTTGTCCAATAGTAGAACCTTGAGGGAACCTATTAGATCCATGCCTATGTTCGTATCTAAACTTCTCAACTTGATGTAAGTATTCTTGTGTGTTAGTGCTTGTCCAGTCTAGTAGATTAGGGAAAAGGGGAAAATCTTAAGTGAGTAAACCAATATGAGACATCTTAAAAAAACTTCTTTGTAGGTGAAACGTCCTCTTCTCTGAATAATTTTGGATTTCTCGTCTGCTCATTGAAAGCCAATGAATAATTCTATTAAAATAAATAAATAAAGGGTGAAAGAAGAGAAAGGATTCTAGTGCAGGGAGGTGAAGCTAGTGACTTCATTGGCGTATTATCTAGTCTCGAAGGTAGCGAAGCAATGTTTGTGCTTCTCATGTGAATCTGTCGGGGTACCTTCTAGGCTTGCTGGCATCAGAGCAACACCAAACATGAAATCTCATACTCAGAAAATCATAAAACTGTCATGCACATTACGTGTTCTTGTATTGAAAAAATTGTGATGTGGTGTAGCTTCTATGTGTATTTCAACCAAGTTGAGAAAAGTGAGATGTTATGTGTAAAATTAGGTCGAAAAGGGGAGGTAAAGGCAATCAATACTTCCTAAAGATTCAACCCTTACCATGTATCTATCCATGGACATTGAAGTTGAAGTTCACCCAGCGAGTTGTCAAGTGATATTTTTGCTACAACACTCTCCAAAATTTCACTACATTTGAATTTTGGAGCCTATTTTTACAGCCAAATCTAGAGTTACTTTGATCACCAAATGTTGTTTTATTTTATTCTATGTGTTTCAAGTGTCTTTGAATGGTCTCAAATGTCTTTGAATGGTCTTAAGTGACATTACATTGATCAGTACATCGTTTGGTACATTTCGTGGTTATAACATATTTGTCATCGTAAAATTACACTTCTGGGTCGTACTTGCACACACTACACTCGTTGTAGTTGGGGAATGTGTATAAGGTAGTGTTTTGATGTATAGTTGTCATTTTTCAACTCTCCCTAAGTTCTCTTGATGATTTGGTATGTGTTATGCTTGGTTCTATGTCTAAACTCATCTTGTTAGCCACTCGCCTCATATTCCAGACATAGGCAAATATTTGGCTTCAAACTAAACTCATTAAGGCCAAGAGTACATGAGGACACTACGAAGCCTTGATGGGGAATCCTTCATTGTTTGGAAGAGAACCATGAGTCCTATAAGGGAACAAGACTCACTCCTTAACCCTCTTCGCCTTTCCATAATTCGAATTGTTCCCTCCTAGAGACAAAAACTTCCCTGAGCACACTCCTTCAAATCAAAGAAGCGCGACCTCCTTATGTGTCATGCTCCCTCTTTGGACCCTTTTAGCGCAGGAGCACACTGTAAAGTCATCAAGCATTAGGATTCAACCTTCATGAGTGTGTTGTACCCACTCCTAGGGCTCTTGACCACATAAGAACACCTCGAAGGCCCAAAGCCCACAACCTTTAGCCTTCAAGAGTGTGCATTGTGCCCTCCATATCTCCCTTGAGTGTAGAATGCACTTACGAAGCCTGAAGCCTTCCCCTCCATCCTTCAAACATGTGCCACACACCCTGTCTTCACTTCCTCCCTCTCCTGAGTGCACAAGCACATGAAAAAGCCCTAAAGCCTTCTGTCTTCACCCTTTCAACCTTTCAAAGTGCACCCATGTTCCGTAAATCCCCCTTTGTCCCTCTTGAGCAAGCATTAAAGGAATGAACATAAAATATGTATGAAACATGGTAGAATAGGAGATTTTCAAGCTTATATTTGCTCATCATGAGTGATTTTTAGATACAAGAATTCTAGAAACATCATGGCAAGAACACATGAGTAATATTGGGAAAGGAGAATAAATAAAGGAACATAGTGAAGTGGTTAGAAAGAACACATAAATAACATTTTCATTTTTCTTTTGGGTGCTAACAACAAAATATGCACTATCAGATGAAAAGGTGTACATAGTGAAGTGGTTAGCAAATTTAGGACTCATTTATCAAGCCACAACAATCAATGTCCATTTCTCTTTAGAAGTTGACAGTAGAATTAATTAGCCTAAAAGGAATCATCCTATAGTAAACAATGCTCCATATACTTTTTAAGGTAATCTTATGCTAATATACAAGATAAACCATAACCTAGTTGTAAACTAAACATTTGTCCAATAAAAACAACATATTAGAGCTAGAGATGTGTTGTAAAATATATTCCATGGGTGGAACATGATAGTTTTCCTTGTCTTAGGATTTATTAAGATTGAAAGAATAGACATAAATTTGAATATCACTATTTTTATTTCTTACAAGAACTAGATTTTCTAACCACTGAGTGTGTTAGATAGTACATATTATCCTAGCTACTAGAAGCTTATATAATTCACTTTTAACAGAAGGTTCAAGGTTGGGATTCATTCTTCTAAGTCCAAGTGAACACATGTTTTTATTCCTTAAATAGTAGGATGAAGTATGACATTTCATTTTTACAACAATCAACCCTTAATTTTATATTTTTTGGATTGACTTAACTTCATAAATTGATAGTTTTATATGGCATAGAGGAAATATTTGTTTTAGAACTCACAACCCCTATAAATTTTTCCTGGAGATCATAAAAATTATCTAGTTGGAAAATACATTTTAAATCCTAAGCATTTTATAACATTTTAGCAAGCGTTTTGTAACTTTTTTTATGCGCTTATTAAATTCATTTACTAAAGTGTTATAAAACCTAATCCATAAGAATTTTGTAACATTTTAACATGTGTTTTGTAATCATTTTTTAAGTGTTTATTAAAATCCTTTACTAAAGTGTTATAAACGCTAAGCACTAAGCCCTAAGAAACTATATTCATACAGATATATTAGTGAAATGTGAATTAAATACCTCATCTTTAAGAGAGAAGGATGAACACTCCTATTTATAACCAAGTTTTCCACGAAAATATCTAGCTGTGAGGAAAACACATGGCAAGGTTTGAATTGATAAAAGCTAGGATTGATAACTTAGATAACAATGTTGGTTTTGAACATTGCCAAGGTAGAAAATGTAGGATGAGGAAAATAGATTAGTATATAATGGAATAATCCTTACTTATAATAGAAAGTTTAAATGTTTCTTGCTTATAATTTACTTGGAGTCAAGGGAACCTTGAAAAATGTAGATAGGAACAAAGGTGAGTCTAGTGAGTAAAGACACTATAAGGAACTAACTCCTTAGAATGGAGAGTATATAATTTGAAATCAATTAGAGGGAACAAAAACATACACTAAATTTTGTTATACAAGGAGATCTTGTAATTAAATTATAATAATATTAAATGAAATTGATATCCTTTGCAACAAACAATGTCAATGGATAATAATGTGATACCTTAAAGCAATAACTATATATAACCAAAAATTGAATTAATAAATTGTCAATCTTTAGAATCCAAAATTGAAATTAATAGCCTATACTAGCAGTATATGACATGGAAATGGCGTAGATAACATAATATACAATACTAGTATTTTAGATTCATGATCAATTTTAGTAATGTTAACGCAAAAAGTTTTTGTTTTTAGTATGAGATGGACCTACTTTACACTTAGCTTACTCTAGTCTAGCCTAGCCTAGCCTTCTTTAGGCAAACTAAACCTATTCTAGCCTAGCCTAGCTAAGTCTAACCTACACTACCTGTCCTAGTTTAATGTAGCCTAGCCTATCCAACTCTAGCCTAACTGACTCTAGCATAATTGGGCCTAGCCTACTCTCTCCTAGCTTAGCATACTCTAGCCTATCATAGCCTGTCAGATAAGCCTAGCTTGCACTAGGCTAGCCCACCTTAATATATCCTAGCTTAATTTGGCCTATCCTAGCCTGACTTATCCTAGGCTATCATGGCCTACTTTACTCTAGCCTAGCCTATTATATCCTATTGTAGCCTAGCTTACCTTAGCCTAGCCTATTGTAGCTTACACTATCCTAGCCTACATTACACTAGCCCTAGCATAGCCTACTTTATCCTCACCTAACCTAGCCTACTCTATCCTAGCCTAGCCTAAACTAGCCTAGTCTAGTCTAGCCTGGCTTACGCTAGCCTAGTCTAGCCTACCCTAGATTACACTAGTCTAGTCTAGCCTAGGCTAGAGTACACTAGCCTAGTCTAGCTTAACCTAGCCTACACTTGCCTAGCTAGCCTAAACTACCTTAGTCTAGCCTAGCCTAGCTCGCATACACCACCATAGCCTAACCTACTCTACTCTACCCTGCCTAGGATAGCCTTGCCTAGCCTTCCCTAAGCTAGGCTTGCCTAGCCTAGCCTAACCTAGCCCACTCTAGCATAAACCCCAATTACCATAAATTTGTGTAGCCTTACATACCCTACCCTAGCCTACTCTATCTTAGTCTAACCTACACTAGCCTAGCCTAGCCTACAATACCCTAGTCTAGCCTATGTTAGATTAACTTTTCCTACTCTTGCCTATCTAGCCTACACTAGCTTAGTCTAGTCTAGCATAGCTATCCTACTCTAGCATAGTCTAACCTACCTTACTCTAGCCTAGCCTAACCTACTTTACTCTAGCCTCCCTTGCCTAGCCTTGTAGAGCCTAGCCTAGCCTACCCTAATCTAGCCTAGACCCTTATTATCATATCTTTCTAGCCTTTCATTGTATACCCTAGCCCATTGTAGCTTTGCCTAGCATAACCTAGAATACTTTCGCTTAACTTATTCTACTCCAATGTACCATAGTTGAGCCTAGGCTAGACTAGCATAACGTAGATTACTCTAGCTTAGCCTAGTTTAGCCTAGGCTAGCCTAACCTAGCCTAGCCTACTCTAGCCTAGGCTACCCTAGCCTAGACTAGTCTACTCTAGCCTAACCTATCCTACCCTATCCTCACCTAATCTAGATTAGCCTAGGCTAGAATAGCCTACTCTATCATATCCTAGCCTACTATAGTCTAATCTAGCCTAACTTAACCCACTCTAACCTAGCCTACGCTAGGATACCCTAAAATAACCTACTTTACTCTAACCTACCCTACTATGGTCAAGCCAACTATAGCCTAGCCTAGCCTAAGCTAGCCTACTATATCCTAGCATACCTTGGCATATCCTAGTCTAGCCTACTCTACTGTAGCTTTCTTGTTCTAGCGTATCCTAGCCTAAGCTAACCTACTTTAGCCTAGCCTAGCCCAGCCAAATTTATCCTATGCTATCCTAGACTAACCTAACTAACATGATCCTATTCTAGCTTAGCCTTCCCTACCCTAGCCTTGCCCCACCCGGCCTAGCTTAACCCACCTCAACCTAACCCAATAAAGACTAGTCTAACCTACTCTCACCAATACTAGCCTAGCTTTGCCTACTCTAGCTTGTCCTAGCCTATCATAGCCTTCTCTAGAATATCGTAGCTAGCATAACCTAACTTACTCTATCATAGCTCAGTTGAGACTAGCCTAGCCTATCATGGCCTAGCCTACTCTATCCTAGCATAACCAAGCCTAACCTACTCTATCCTATTATATCTTAACTTAGCTTACTCTATCATGACATAGTCTAGCCTAGCCTACTCTATCCTAGTCCTCCCTAAACTTGCCTAGCCTACTCCAACGTATTATAGCCTATCTTAACTTGATCTAGGCTAGCGTGACCTAATCTAGCCTAACTTTACCTATCCTACCTGAGCTTATCCTACTCTAGACTACTAGCCTACACTAACCTAGCCGCCCTTTCTAAGCTAGACAAGCATACTCTAGCCCAACCTACCCTACACTAACCTAGCTTAGGCTAGCTTACTTTAGCGTAGCCTAGATTAGCCTAGCCTACACTAGCCTACCTTAGGCTATATTACTTTAGCATAGCCTAGATTAGCCTAGCCTATCCTACATTAGCCAATATTTTCCTTGCCTAGCCTGCTGTAGCTTAGCCCAAGCTACTTTACCTTCGACTCTCTTACCCTACCCTACTATAACCTAGGACAAGCTAGACTAGCCTAGCATAGCGTAATCTACTCTAGATTTTCATTCCCTGCTCTAGCTTATCCTAGCCAAGTCCACTCTAGCATGATCTACTACAACCTAACCTATTAAATCATATCTATTGTATCCTAGCCTACTCTATCATAGTTTAACATAGCCTAGCCTACCTATCTAAGCCTTCTCTACCATATCTAACTCTAGTCTATCCTAGTGTAGCCTTGTCTACCATAGCTTACTCTAAAATAATATAGCCTAGCCTAGCTTACTCTAACCTAATCTAGCCTAGCCAAGCATAATCTATACTATCCTAGCCTACTCTAACCTATATTAGCATAGATTACACTAGCCTGGCCAGCTCTATCCTACTTTAGCCTAGCCTAACCTACCTAGCCTAGTCTACTCACGTCTAGCCAGTTCTATCCTATCATATTATAGCCTTGGCTAGCCTAACCTAGTCTAACCTACTATAACCTTGCCAAGCCTAGACTATTCTAACCTACTCTATCCCACAATAACCTACCCTAGACTACTCTAACCTACTTTAACCTAGCCTAAGCTATCCTAGCAAATTCTACCCTACTCTATCCTAGCCCATGTGATCCTATCCTAGCCTACTATATCCTACCCTAGCACAGCCTAGCCTAACCTTGCCTAACCTAGCCTACTCTAACCTACTTTAGCCTAGCCTACTCTAGGTTAACCTACACTAGCCTATTGCTACTCTAGCCTAGCCTACTATTTCCTAGCCTACCCTAGTCTAACCTAGTATATCCTAGCCTAATCTATCATAGCCTAACCTACTTTAGCCTATCCTACTCAAGCCTACTCTATCCTGGCCCAGCCTACTCCATCCTAACCTAGAATAGCATATCCTAGGTTAGCCTCCACTAGATTAACCTAGCCTAACATACACTACCCCAGCTTACACTACCCTAGCCTAGCCTAGGCTATGCTACCCAAGCCTATACTAGCCTACACTACCCTAACTTTGCCTATCCTAGCTCACTCAAGCCTTGTCAAGTCTAGCCTAGCCTAGCATGGCCTACTCTATCCTAGACTAGCCTAGCCTATCATATCCTAACCTACACTATCCTAGCCTATCTACCCTAGACTATCCTTGCTTAGCCTAGGCTATTCTATCCTACTATAGCCTAGCCTACTCTAGCCTAGCCTAAACTACCCTAGCCAACTATATCCCACTTTAGCCTAGCCCAACCTACCTTAGCCTACTCTTTCCTAGCATAACTAAGCCCACTCATTCCTAGCCTAGCCTAGACTAGCCTACTCTACCTTAGCCTATCATACTCTAGCCTATTGAATCCTAACCTAACTTAATTTATCATGGCCTAGCTTAACCTATACTAACATAGCCTAATGTATTCTTACTTAGCCTAGATTATTCCAGTCTTGTCTAGCCTAGACTATTCTAGTCTAGCCTAGCCTAGCCTATTCTAGTCTAGTCTAGCCTAGGCTAACCTAGCCTTGTCTACACTACCCTAGCCTAGCCTACTCTAGTCTAGCCTATCTTAGCGTACATTGGCCTAGACTAGACCTACCTACTCTGCAATATCATAGCTTAGCCTACTCTAGGCTACCCTACTCTATCCTAGCCTAACCAAACCTACACTCTCATAACCTAACCTATCCCACTCTAACCTAACTTAACATAGCCTACTCTTGTCTAACCTAACATAGCCTACTCTAACCTACCTTATCCTAGCCCAGCATACTATATCCTAACCTAACATAGCCTAACATACTCTAGGCTAGTCTACTCTAGCCTTCTCTAGCCAAGCCTGCTCTACTCTAGGTTACTTTATCCTACTCTACCCTAGCATAGTCTAGCATATCCTATCCTAAACTTTTGTAGCCTACTCTACCTTATCCTAGCCTAGCCTTTCCTACTCTATCCCACTTGCCTTGGTAGCCTACACTATCCTACCTTACTCTAGCCTAGACTATTCTAGCATAACCTACCCTAGCATAGCCTAGTAC